>BSBK01006278.1:0-137500 GCA_027943335.1 Chamaecyparis obtusa
AAACCAATATTTAAAACACTTAGAGAAGACCGAAATTTCATTTGGACAAGCTTGAAAAATATAAGGACAGATTGTAAAATTTTGGATGTAAGCAGTGAGGTTCAGATGATAACTATTTAACTGAGCACCCCCAATTTAGCTAACCTACGAGTTTCTCATAAGGATGAACATTCTGTGAACTTCAGCATGTAGTTCGGTGATTTCAGATTGGTATATTTTCTGATCTATACAAGTTAATATGACCATTGACTACCACCTGAATGCCCAGTAGCAGGCATATTTACTAGAAATGCATAACGAATAGCACAAAGAAAATGGACTTTGATGGGAGATGATCCAACTCACTCACTTACATCTACATTGTTTAAACCTTTGATGTGAATCAGAGTACATAGTGACAGCTTAATCTCTCCCCTTTCACTGAAGACCTTATAGTTTTTGGTTGTTTTTTTTTCCTTCTAATTTTGGAGATGGGGGATAGAGTGGTACGAGTAAAAATTCGACGTGAAGTATCTCTATCAACGTGAAGCATCTCTATCATAATATGGTTAACTGTAAGTGTCCTTCCCCAGCATTATGGGCATGTCCTATCAATAAAATGTAATTTAAAAAAAATAATATTATAATATATTTCCTTCAAATTCTAATAGATTATATAGTTTAATGAATTAAATGTTATCAATAAATATATAGTTGAAGACAGATCATGTAATAATTTATTTATTATTATATTCAATCATAAATATGATAAGTATGTAAATTAGGCTATTATTAAATGTCATCAAAGTAAATTATTCTTCATAAAATGATATGATTCTTTTTTATTTTGTATAATAAAGTGCAAAATAATAAAAATAATAAGTATAACCACTCAATCTAAAATAAAAGAGTAAAACTACTACTTTAATCAACTCATTATAAAAATAAGTATGATAAATATCTCTCTGTAGACTTCTATATCCATATTCTCTTTGTCTCTCTATCTCTATCTATATATTTTTCTTTTTTCATCTCTTCCTTTGTATCTATCTTGTTTTCCTCATAATCTCTCTCTATCCTTATATATCCCTACCAATTCACCATGTAGACAACACAAATGCATGCAAAAGAATAGGTCAAAGTCTCCCCATATCTAACTTTCCACATCTCTTCACCATACCCATTACATACTAAGGTGCAACTACTAGTATAGACTAATTTTCTCAATGATACAATTAAGCATAATTGAATTCAAATTCTATTACAGAGGAGAAAATTATAGTAGGTAATATACAAGAGAATGTAATGTCATATAATAATTAGAAAATAGATGGAGAGAGTTTCTAACTTTAACATTGAAGATTATATGTGTATGTGTATGTGTACACGTACAAATCAATATAAAGATATGTTAGAAAACATATATGCTAGGAGCCAACCATACAATAGTTTATAATTCCTAGATATGAAAATATATCAGAGACTTATAAATTTAAACAAAATAAAGTCAATAAAAAGTATATTGAAAATGAATTTTCACCTTTATAAGTTTTAAATTAATCATTGAATAATTACTTACAATCTAAAAGCTAATGTAAGAAATATTTATGTAGGTAATATTTGTTTAAATCTTAGTTAGCATTACTATTTTAATTTTTTTTTTGTATTAAAATAGTTGATAAACTGTTTACATCAGAGTTCTCGATATACAAAATTACTATCCAATCAAAACTTTGAGACTAAGTCAGATCATTACATATATACCATCTTGTAAGCTCTGAAAATAGAGAATAAATACAATTAATGCTTGTTAATACAAAAAGAGGACTGTAATCCTTTGAGTATCTACTGCATTGCAAACTGGTCAAGAACAAAAAAAAGAGAAAGTTCCCTCGCTAGCTTTATGTATCAGGTCTTGGTATCCTTCCATCTTCAAGCTGCATATCTTTGATGAACTGGTTAAGACTGTCAAGCTCCCTCTGCCGAAGCATATCTTTGTGCATGGAGAAGTATTGGCAGGAAACAATGTCATCTTTGTGGATCAACAGCTGGCCTTCTCTCATAAGGATCATGAACTTGCTCCTAGAGATCTCTAAGGAAGCACCGACCTGTGACATGATGTGAAAATGCATGAGTTTACATCCAAACTCAGTAAGTTGTCTCCTTCTCTTCTAAAATATCTCACTATTCCTCTCTTTCCATAAAAACCATAGAATTTCACATGTAAGAGTAGACCAAAAAGAATTCATTTTAAAATCAAAAGATTCAACATAACCAGCAAGAATTTCAGACCAAGACAGTCCAGGTTTACTATTCCAAACAACTGGAGACCCAAGAAAGATAGACCATATACATCAGGCATAAGCACAGTTAAAAAATAAATGTTCATAGGATTCAGGGACAGAGCAAAAATCACACCAAATAGGTTCTCCTAAACCATGAGGCGGGGTGTTACCCACAAAAAGTTTCTTTAAGATCAAAAGCCACCTAAAACAAGATTTCTTAGGTTCACAAGGGGAGTGCCAAAAAAAGTGAAAAAATGTTTTCATTTAGATACCGATAAATCTATCCCCCAGCCAAGGTTCACCCTCTCAAAAATGTCACTTTTATCTTTCAACATATCATAAATCTACTTGGTAGAGATCTTGTGAAACTCACTACCATCCTTCCATTTGACCCACTGCATGAATTGATTAGTGGTCATACATTTACCAGGAAAAAAAGAACCCACTGCTTTAGAAATGATAGAATATGTCTTTTTCTGTGAGCTAGGGATATGGAAATTATTAGATAGTTCCTCCCAATCCCCAAGCCGATTGTCAATCAATACATCTTGAATAGTAGAGATACCATACTTAGCTGAATTCTTGGCAAAGCAGCTTTGTGTTAAGGCCAAAGGCTTGATGTTTGCCTCCACTCCCCACCAAATTGATCTATCGACTCCTGAGTATGTAGGAGGACCACCATTGGCACCCCTGAATAGGAGAAGATCCCTGACTTGAACCCAAACTTTCCAAATGGACTGAAAAACTTTGGAACCAAAACTTACAAGTTCATGGACCCCATCAATTTTTCCCAAAGAGGCACATCTTTCCATCATTTCAATTTTTTAATCTCTGATTTATTGATGTTATTCCTGATCAAAACCTTCCACGGTTCATCACCTATCACAGCTTGTGTAACCCATTTGGAGGCCAGAGCCATACCCTGGTCTTTCAAATCTCTTATGCCAGGACCCCTTTATTTTTTGGCATACAACACCACTACCATTTCACACACTGTCTTTTTTTGTTGTCAAGGCCATCAGACCTGAGGAAGTCTCTCATAATTCTCTTAGTCTATCTAGTCTGATAGTTAGAAAATAGAGATGCAGATGAAAAGTAAATGTGATGAGCTGACAAAACTTTCTAAACAATCTAAACTCTACCAGCTAGAGATAATGTGCGTGTCTTCCATTCGATGTATTTCTTCTCAATCTTGGCATATAGCCAATTCCACATTTCTTTGAGGGATGGGTCAATAGAGAATGGAATGCCCAAATATCTTACTATGTCATTAGGCCCTAACCACCTCCAACCTTTCCTTACTACCCAATCTAGAGGATCAGATGACCAACCAATGATCGAGGATTTCTGAGGGGCCACTTTGGCTCCTGAGACATCAGAAAAGAACTGCAATCTATGTAGCATGTTATCAAAGTTCTCCTTTCCAAGATAACAAATAGTGTTGTGTCATCTACAAAATGGGCATTAAGCAAGGATTCCTCATTAGGGAGAGTGATTCCTCTAACCGAAGGACCTAGCTAGGGGTCTCTTAGTATATAAAAAAGAGCAGCAATAGCAATAATAAACAAAGAAGGGGAAATAGGGCACCCCTGCCTGATGGACCTTTGGAGGGTGATACATTCAGAGAGTTCTCCATTTACATCTATAACTGTAGAAGAGTTTGTGAGTAGGATATTGATCCATTTACAAAAGTAGGGGGGAATTTGAATGCCTGTATCATTCCCATAACAAATGGCCATTAAATTCTATCTTAAGCCTTTTTGAATTCCAACAAAACCATGACTACATTCTACTTCTCACTCTTTGCTCAATGCATTGCTTCCCAAATAGTAATCAGGTTTTCCAAGATGAATCTTGTCTGGGTTGGAGATATAAAATCATTTAGTAAGCTACCAATCCTTCTAGCTAGAACTTTAGCTATCACTTTATAAGACAAATTTAGGAGTGTACTGGGCCTCTAGTTCCTCACCAGAGATTCATCACCATCTTTGTGGAGCAGCTTGATAACTCCCCTGTTGATGTCAACACGTAGGGAGCCATGATGAAAGGCCTCCTCATATAATTCTAATAGTTCCTATCCAGTCCAATCTATATTATGTTTATAGAACTCAGTAGGGAGTCCATTAGGCCTGGGGGCTTTATCATTAGCTAGGGACCTGATTGCATCTTCAATTTCCACCAATGAGACTAGGAGGTTGAGTCTATTAGCCTCCACATCTTGAATTTTCTTGGGGATCAACCTAAGACATTCGTCCATCTTTTTGATATTGTGGTCACTGAATTATGAGGAGAACAAATTCTTATAGAAGTTAAAGAAAGATACAATAATATTGTTAGAATCCATAGAGACGTCCCCATCAATTTGAATGCCTTCAATGCATTCTCTTTTCTAATTGCGCCAAATGATATTGAAGAAAAACTTAGAGCCTTTATCACCACCTTTCATCTAGCTCATCCTAGCCCTAGTCTTTTGCCCATTTATTTTATATTGTTCACAGTTTCTAAGCTGGCACTTAGTCTCTTTAATATTTTCTTCCAATTGTGGGTCAGACCCCTTATTCCACAATTCTTTCTCTGAAGAGTTTAGGGTACACTATAGGGTAAGCTCTTCCTAGTTTCTAATCATGGCCTTCTACTTCCCTATAATCTGGTAAATACTCCTCCAAGATTCCACTAAGTGGCTCCACATGTCCACTTGATTCAATCCCTAATTACAAAGTTTACATAAATTGGTGACCATTTTAATAGTTTCCTCAGTGTCTTCATCCTTAAGAAGTGAGGTATTTAATTTAAAGCTATTGTTTTTCTTAGGATGATAAATACCCTCATCACATTCTAGGGAAACTATAGCATAGATTGGGTGGTGATCTAACATAGTAGGGGGTGAGACACACACAGGGGCCCTGCCCTCCTATTTCTCAAAGGAGAAGATAGACTCTTTTGCATAGACCCTGTCAAGCCTACAATAGACTCTCTGCTACCCTGCTTGGTTATTACACCATGTGAACCAAATATCTAAGAAGGAGCTCTTCTTAAGCCTAAGGGGGTCTTCAATTCTAAATTTCCTCTTAAAATTAGACCAGAAAAAAAACTCATTCCCTTTCCACCCTTGAACATTGCCACCACACTTATCCTCCCTACTTTCCACCATATTAAAATCTCCAACAAAGATCTAGTGTGCTTTAGGAAGGCCATTAATTAACCATTCCCACAGGGCAACATGATCTCTATAGTCATTGGGGGCATAGATATTACAAACTCCAATCAGAAAATTCTTGTGCTTGAATGTGACCCATAATGCTCTGTGTTAAGGAGAGGAGCCATTTGAATTGAGCTTGTTAGCCCATTGAGATCCAACCAGAATGGTGGTGCCACCTGTACCTCTAGGATGATTAGAGTGAAATCTAGTAGCTCTATCCCAGATGAATTTCATCCTGGTGTATGCTTGAAAGCCAACAACCTTGATCTCTTGAAGACATATAATGTATTTTTCTTTGAGTTTATTACACCACTTCTGACCAAATATTTTCTATTAGACATCTCTAGCCCTCTCACATTCCAGCTATGTATGTGCATCATTGAGTAACATTTTAGGGTTATTATAGAGCCTATTAAAACAATCTAGCATTCCCTTTCCAGAATTTTTCTTGTCATTAGATAGGGATGTTCTTTCAACCATCTTTCTTTTCTTTTTCTTAACTTCAGTAAAAGGTTCTTCAGCCATAGGTGTGGCCACTTCATTCTGCAATTTGTGACCACTGTTAACTTTAAGGATTCTCTAATCCCCCTTCTCTCTATTTAGGGGTCCATTGGAGTTCCTCCTAACATTCATGGCTTTCTCATTGATAGATGTTAATGCCAATTGTTGAACATTCAATTTGGTCGGGGGTGGAATTTTTTCAAAACTTTTAACATACTTAATCTCGTGGGTGGGAACTGGTTGACAACTAACTAGGGATGCGAGAGCAACCTTATTTTGACCCAAAGTCTCTTTTCCATCAAATAAAGGATTACTAATACATAAAAAAACATCTTTATCTACTTTATCTTGATTGCTAGTTATCTCATTGTTAACATTTAGCTCGGGGACTGACTTTTTACCATCCACTGGACCGGTCTCATCAATTTTTGAACTGTTAGCATCTTTTTCTTTATTAGGGTCATTATTTTTTGAGTCTGCCTATCTATCATTCATATTTAACTTACAGGTAAATTTAGGGTTCTGATAAACCTGCAAGGCCAGACATTCCTTTTTGGAATGGCCATTTTGTTTACAATGAAAATAGGAACTTAAATCACCTAAGATTGTAATTTCCCAAGAAAACTATTCATCTTTTAAGTCCATTGAAATAATATCTAGGAATTCAATTTTTGGTTCGAGGGCCATCAAGATTCTAGCATTCAAATGAGGTAAATTATATCTTGCTTCCTCAATTTGTAGAACTAACCCAAGAGGGTGGACAATTTGGGCTATAAAAGGCCAAAATTTCAGCTAGAGATTTCTAATCTCCACCCAATGGGGGACAGCCCGAGCCACGACTTGCTCGACCTCCCCTTTAGTAGACCATTGCAAAGCTTTAAAGATGGACCAACCCACATTCCAGTGTCTCTTTTAAGCACCCTTTCCTGCATGGCATGTGTTTTGAAAAAAACAACAAACAAACTCTTCTGAATCATCTTGTAGAAACTGACTTGAATACCTAGTTTCTTTCCCCAAACATGCGCAATCCAATCATCAAAAAAATTTCTTGCAAGAAGAGAATCTTTTTCTAAGCATATAAAGAAAATTGCAATTTCTTTAAGTCTTACTTGTTCCTTCCTAATGGCCTTTATCATATCTTCATTAGGGGAGAGTGAGAGAGTTTGAAGTTCATGGGGAGCAAGCTTACCAGCTCCACCTTCTCCGTCTTTGGTTGTGCCATTCTCAGCGATGTCCCCACCCCGTCTATCTCCATCGACTACGGACCATCGAGTTGGTTCCTTACAAGCGAGGAAAACTCCATTGAAAGTGGCTAATAACAGACACTCAGGTCGTGACTATTCTACCAACACATCCTTGTATGATGGCTTTTCCTCCAATTTCCCATTATTAATCTTAGTGGATTCCCCTTGGCACGTTTGAGTATTATTATCCTGACATTCTTCATTAATAGCTTTATTACCTCCATCAATATCCATACTCAAGGGTTTTCCATCATTCAGTGTATTTGCTCCAGACTCACACATGGATGAACCGGGCTGGGAGATGACAGAACCTAGCTCTGAAGACATCTCTAAGAAAACCCTAATCACACCCCATAGAGAACACACAGAAAAGGCCAAGAAAGAAAATGAAAAGAACCAAACCAAGAAGAGGGAAAACAAGATGAAAAAGACCATGAAAAGAATGAAACCACAAAGGAAAACAATGAAAAGCCACGGGGATAAATTAAATAAATATGAATGAGATAATTCTATCAAGTTGAATATTCAAAACTATTTCACCTATTGCCTGGAATGATAATGATAAGAAATTGATTGATACCAATAATAATGATAACAATAATAACAACAACAACAACAACAACAACAACAACAACAACAACAACAACAACAACAACAACAAAAACAACAACAACAACAACAACAACAACAACAACAACAACAACAACAACAACAACAACAACAACAACAACAACAACAACAACAACAACAACAACAATAGGAAGAATCCTATGATATTTTTGGTCCATGTCTAAAATTAAGAAATAAAAATTAGTTGTGGTCCTAGATGTCTTGAATTTATACAAATGATAAGATAAAATAATCAAAATAGAATAATTATATTATGTAGTTTTCATATTTCTAAAGATCAATGGTTCTAGAGATCTATTGTCGGCCTCTAGCATCAAATTTGGATAAAAATTAGTAAAATAGGGCTTTGAGAAACCAAGAGCTAGATTTAGTATACCTTTATATGCTTCAAATAATATTATTCACTTGGAGAGGCATTTTTTTGTTTTAGATAATTCAATAATGTATTCGACACCATAGATCACTAAATTTTAGTCATTCTATCAATTGTATTCAAATTTGTAGGCTTTACTAAAAGTTACCTATAGGAAAATGAGAGAAATTGGATGCATAGATAGAAGAAGAATAACAAAAAATTATCAATAGGAATGAGTACTCATTCCATTAAAATTTGATACTCATCAAGGTTTGAGCTCCTGAGAGAGAGAGAGAGAGAGAGAGAGAGAGAGAGAGAGAGAGAGAGATTAAAGAAGGATTGAGAGAGATAACATGCATAAAGAAGGATAGAGAGAGATAAACAAGCATAGAGAAGGTTAGAGATATAAACAAGCATAAACTAGAGAAAGAGAGAGGGAGAATATATCTAGTGACAAAAGTAGAGATGAAAACCTACTCTAGTTCTATGATAATGTGCCAATATCTTATCATGATTTCTTTGTTCCCTATCAAGTGACTACTTTCACTAGGACTTCTTTCTCCTTGTCCTTCTATTGCCCATCTCCTTTCAAAAAAAACCCGACCTTCAAAATTTACTCTAACAAAAATTTCTTTCTTTAACATCTAATACAAATTATTTCTTCTCTTTTCTTTGAGAAAATGAGAAAAATAAAGTTTTATTTATAACCAAATGACCAATTAAAAATTATATTCAACTGACCTAGTTGGAGATTACATGATTAACTTTAATAAAATCTATGTTCAATCAAATAAATTCATTGCATAATTGTTTGTATGATATGTCTTAGGTCAAAAGGTGGTTTTATCAAATTCCTTTGTGTTTAATTATGCCTCCTTCAATTGAACATATGTTTGATTGAAGGCCTCTATTATGGTCTTCTCCCTCAAAATGACCTTATTTTGCAGACTTTTGGCCTTCAAAGCTCTAGTTCAATGCTCAAAAAGAATAACCTTAACAAACCTAGATGTAAAATTATGCTACTCAAAATGATAGTTTCAATGATTATGATTTTAATATATATATTGATTTTATTATGACTTTATATTTTTAGCTTTAATAAATATAGGTTTTTCCCTAAATATCAACTTCTATATCCAACGCTTATAGAAAAATGACAAACTAAGTTAAAAAGGGATTTTTAAAATATCTAGGAACTAGGTATTGATGTCCTCTTTCTAACCAATAAAAAATAAATTGAATTTAGATACATACATAACAAGATATGGGTAGATTGTAGAACTTCAGTTTCTAGTCCCTATAAAACTACTTTTCCCCTAATAAAAAACAAGTTATGAATAGTTAAGTGAACTTGTGCCCAAATTATAGTTAATGTCACTTCAAAACATAATAAAATTCAAAATAGTCAAATGAAACTAATTGCAATCATTAAATATTAGTGTTAAAAATATAAACTTGTAAGAATTAATTTTTAACCCTTTTAGAAAAATAGCTATGCAGGAGTAAGTGAATGTCATTCTTTAAAAATGATGTTTTATATTAAAAACTAGTTTTTGAAGGAGATGAAAAATGGATACAAATCAATTTCAAAAATATTCAAAAATATATATTTAGAATCTACATATAAAATACTAAAAATCACTAGTTTGCATCTTTTTTAAATTCCTAATAGTTTAGTAGAAATAAGTGTTTGAATGTGAATTTTTTTCAAGAACATTTATTTTAGTGTCAAAGTTGGCAAAAAAAGTGTAACCTACTATTGTTGGCCCACCCATACATGTAGATTTGATAATAAGAAAGTTGCATATCTACAAAGAAAATAGAAATGGACTACAATAGACTGCTACAAACCAGGTCAAGAGAGTTCGGCTCTTAGAAAGGTGTCTCCCTAGTCTGAAGGCATATACTTGCAAGTCAATATTCTGTAAGACTCCATTGACAACACCTGTGACATTGGCCAAGGGGAAGGGGTGACTTGTGCCCTGGATCTACCTTTTCCTCCTTTGTCCCAGATTCCTTAGAATCCTCTCTGGAAGAATGTTATTCTAGCCCGGCTAGGGGTAAACTTGGTGGCCTCCCGGACTCATGCAACTGCCCAGAGACACGGGACTCTAACAAAGTCCAACAAAAGGATTTTCTTTTGGGTTCTATCTCTCCTAAACAACTCACCAAGATGGAGGAGCTCTTTGCTAAATAGAAAGAGGAAAAATAGGGTTGGATAAAGGTTCAAAGAAAAAAGATAAACAAAAGCTGAGATCCCTCCCCAGTTTCTCCTATAGCTACAAGGAGAAAAAATAGATTTGACATTGGGGAAAAACTCAAATCCCTAGGTAGAAAGAGAGTAAGTCACATTAGGCAAGAGGAAGCCAATAGAAACATTGCAGATGGAACCCAGAAAACCATCCAGGCTACCTGTACTCCCAACAAGAGATGTTAGTCACTTCAAAGGACCCTAGTGAGCTCATTAGCTCACACAAGCTGATTGTCAGAAGAAGAAATTTATGTTCTATAGAAATTAAAAATATAGTGATAGCCATGTATGATTCTCAATGAGGCAACAACTATTGGTTCTCCCTTGGCCAGGTTCATAGACATGGCTTCGGTCTTAGATTAGTCATCACTTTTTGTGCCACTTGGACCTATTTCTTAGAGGCAAACCTTTATATTCATGTGTTTATCTCTGTTGCCAATTGGGATGCTGATTGGATCACCTCATGGGCTGCCAACAAGGAAACTTACTACTTAAGGCACAATGATGAAACTTTCCATAAAGTCGATCTGGATTTTCTAGATGGAGATGATCTTCAAAGTACTGTGGCTTTATCAAATAATAATTATTACTACAACAAGCTTGTTAGGAGAAGTTATTTGACTCATGGTGAGTTGTGGCAGATTTTCATAAGTTTTTATTACATGTTGCCTCCACACACGTTTAGGGCCCCCTTCCCCATATCTAGTATTCATTTCAAAAAACCTACTTTTAGAAAGAGCATTGTTGATGTTAGAAAGAAGGCAAGTAGAAATTTTTGGCAGGACTAGTGGTTTACTAGAGCTATCACGAAAGCCATGATTGGGGAAAGGTTAAGAAGGGAGCTGGAAGAAGACAATGAGAAATGGAAGAAGCAAACAAAAATTTGGATCGCCTTACAAAAAGGGGATGTTACCACTTTTATTGAATGACTCCATGGGTGTAGGAAGGACATCACCAATATCTTTGTCAAAACCTGGAAAGATGGGATGGTGGAGATTGATGGAAAGTCATTCACTATCACAAAGGAGGTTATATCAATGGTCACCAACATTCCTACCACTGAGAAAAAATTCTACAGAGACAAAAAAATTTCTGACATTACTGTCAAAAATTTCACGAGGAATGACAAGGAGATGAAAGCCATTGTCAAAGGGGGCACCTACTACCTTCCTGGGATTTTGAAGACACTCTGGTAGTATGTTCTGACAGCCCTCATCTACTACATCACCTTGGATACTAGGTTTGACAAAATCTATACCTATCATTTCATCTTGCTTAATCATTTTAGGCATGGTTTCAAGATTTCCATTCCGTATTATCTCTTATCTTCAATGAACAATAATATAACTGGTTTTAGAGATAAGAAAATTGCAAATCCCGCTCTGCATGAAGGATTAATCCTTTTGTTATATGAATTCTTTAAAACCCAAATCATGGGCAAGGAAATTGGGGATAGCAAGGCTATGAGTGAGTACTCCAATTTGGATTATGTTCCTTCGGGCTCTTTTGTGAGTATTCCTTAGGATGATAGTGAGGAAGTTGATTTCAAGAAATAGAGCAAGGGCTCCCCATCCAAGAAACGGCCCATGAAAGCTATCAAGAAAGAATTACCTTCCAAAAAATAGGATAGGAAGGAGGCTAACTCGAAGGAAGAGTATAATGAAAAGGAGGAGGAAATGGATTCAAAAGAAGATGTAGGAAACCCCATTTTGGATTCTATTGTAATGCAGGAACAGGACAAGGAGGACACCCCCAAACCAATACAGGACCTCTCTGGCCACTTGTCGGTTGATCTCACTATCGGCAAGTAAAAAACACTTCCACCTCAGTCCCCAAGCACTAACACTAAAAATCAAGCCCCTGTGACTGAAGATAAAGATGAGCATGGCACTAACCAGTCACCCATAAGAATTAATGAGACTGAAGAAGCCTTAGGGGGGAGTATAATAGTCAGGATACCAAGAGGGGTAAAAAGGTTTGGAGAAATTTTAATATTAACATTGTGCATATGGGAATTATTAGGGAAGTTGTCTCCTCATAGTCTAGAGGACAATGAAGGAAAAGTCCATAAGGAAGAATAGATGGACCATGCACTGGTTGTTCTCACTGATAAAGCCAAGGAGATGGACATGCATTTTCTCAACAATACCAAAAATAGTATGTTGGATCAATTTTGATCTTTCAAATGGCTCTACCATGAGATCGAGGACATCAAGGAAACAATTCAAGGCTTGGACAAAAGGGATAAGACCACAGAGAATAAGCCAAGTTTGGAAACCAGGGTCATGAACATGGAATCCAAAATGATAAGTATGGAAAAAACCCTTAAGGGAGTGGCAGAGAAAAATTTTAACATCCTTAAAATGTCCAACAAGAACCTGAAGCTACTGATTAAAAAGATGGAAGAAAAAATGGATCCCAAGACTAAGTAGAGGACTATGAAGGAGGACAAGGAGCCAACTAAAGGACCAAGTAAAAGAACCAGGGCTAGAACCAGGAAGGACAGGGAAAACATTGATTCACATGGTTCCCAAGTGTAGAACATTAAAGACACAGTTCAACTGATGGAGGCCCTTGAATGCAACATAGTTGTCATGCTCAAGAGCTTGGCATAAATGATCATTGTGCTCTTCCTTTTGGATATTCTTAATTTTCTCTATTTTTTCTTGTTCGACCCTATGGTGGCCTATCCTAGCTACTCTGTTCTATTTTTCTTTGCTTGGTTCTCATGACTTTCTTTCAACTTTAAATTGTTGTGGGTTTCAAGGTCCCTCTAAAACCTATTTTACTTAATCAAAAACACATTCTGAATGCACAAAAAGCCATAGACTAGGGTGCCCAACATTCTTGTCTTGATTTTGAACTAGATTTAGAGAAAAAAATGCAACCAAACCTCCTAATTGCATTTATGTTCATCTCTTGTATTGTCAAACACCTTCAACTTTCACACCCAACAACACTATTTGGAAAAATCTACTCTGAATTTGAGATCCAAGTTTGTTTTTTAGGTGTCTTTGTTCTAGATCTATATTCCTACTTAATTATTCATTCTACATTTATTATTTATTATTTATTATTATTTTTAATCATTTTTTCATCTTTAACCCAAATGACACACAAATCACTATATGATTTCTTTTGCAATAGATGAATAGAATCTAAATACCTTCCTTTCCTTTTAGGGATGTAGTTATGCCTATTAATGTTCCAATGTTATGAAAGGAACTCAGATCCTTAAATGGAATCGATTGGCCCAAGATCTCATTTCTTAATACTTAAGAGAGAAACTATACTAATTATTGTTAAGGGATGTCATCAATGTTAATAGACCTTATGGTCAATTTAAATTATAAATTATGCTTAGTAATTTATCCTAAATATATGAAAATATATTCTAAACATGTGTTAGTTTTACCATACAATTAGGAGAATAGAAATTCATGTTGATGAGGATTATAAGAAACTAGTTTTAAATTTAGGAATGATGTTGAGAGATAAATTTTTGAAATTTTTGAAATGTATGAATGTTTTATTTGTTGTGATCGGTATAGTTTTTATTAGGTAAAAGTAGGTTTGAAGGGGACCCAAAACCCCAAAAAAAAGAACCAAAGTCAAGAGCTCATTTTACAGGGACCAAAAAACCAGAGTATCAAAAAAGAATTCAATGGCTGGTTTTACAAGGACCAGCAACCAACATAATTCAACAAAAGAATAGAGACCAAAAGTCCAGAAAAAACTAGAAAGAAATAAAATAGAGCAGAAAGAAACACCTGATTAGACCAGATCTTTAATAGCACTAGCAATAGAAGTGCCTATGACAGAAACCTCTTTGAGAGAATCTTGGATATTCTTAGCAGTGAGGTGGAGGTCATCTTTCTTAGTGCTTTGTCTAGTTCTTCTGCTCGGACCACCAGCCAACAACAGAGCATGTCCAATCAAAGTAGCTTCATCAAGAGATGCTTTTCCAATAGAAGCAGCAGTAGCTAGGATGGAAGAAGTAACGACCTACATGCCCTCCTCCCTTTCCTTAATCATTTTTCTAAGGGTAGCTTCATAATTCTGAAGTTTAGTTGGGATGTTCCCAACTAGACTTTCTAGCTCCCTCCACTTCTTACTTTCCTCATCCAACTTAACTTGTAAATAAGGGTCTTATCCTACGAGGAAGAACTAGAAGATTGTAATTTTTTAATCTCATTATACATCCAATTGTCCATAGTCATCCCAATATTAGCTCTATCTTTGGCTTTATTTAGAAATTCCAGAGTATTAGCATCATCCTTGAAGTCTTGAACACCCATAGAATCAACATTCCCTTGATTATTTTATTTAGCCATAGGAACATTATCTGACACATGATCAAAGGAAAGTGTAGCATTAATATGGGTTTTCTCAGCATAGTCCATATCTAGAGGATGGGTAATCAGGTTGATTAATCCATCTTTGTCCTTCTTACTATTCTCCATATTGACATTGGCTTCTTGCAAGACATCAACATATGCCATCTTTTCACTTTCATCTTTAATGACAATATCCTCATTCACAAGACTTGCATTACGCCTATTTTTTATTTTACGCTTAGTGGAAGAGGAAGGAATATTGTCATTTTCTTTAGCCTTATTAGAAGAGGGCATACCTCTCTTGCTCACTGTACTAGGGGAGGTTTTCAAATAATATCATGGGCCGAGATATCATCTAGGCTGAGAGAGATGTCATTGGTTTTAGAAGAGCACCTGTCACTCACATTTTGGGCCATATCATCACCTTGAGAAGAAGCATCTTCCTCATAATCACCTAAGCTATGTTCTGATTCCATTTCCATACCCAGAGCCTGCTTACCACTATTTTTGTTTTTCTTCAAGGAACCATCATCATTTTCCTTTATACTGAGTGCCTTCCACTTCCCTTTGCCTTTAATAGAATGAGAAAGGGTACTATCCTGACAAAACTCAGTGATAAGCAAGATGAGACCCTCATGGAGGATATGTTTGGAGTCCTTTTGCTTATGGGTTGTAAGCCCTTAAAGGAGAGAATTCACTAGATAGAAAGGAAAGGAAATCCTTTTCTTATAGTAGAAGTGGTTCAGAAAAACAAAGTGGTAATGATGAACCCTTGAAACCCTACCATCCAAAATGAAATACATCCACATGTAGGTTAGAACCTCTTGCCAAATGTCCTTAATTTGGTCAAGGTCATAGAAGTTACCAACCTTCACCAGTCTCACATCCTCCTGATTAGTTTTAGGCTTAACCGCCTCTTCCGAAGATTTTTTCTATTTGTAAAATTTCATGCCTTCATTTGGAAACCCCGCAACCTCAGTAATGAAATCTGCATTAAGGATAAACAATTTTCCATAGAGCATAACCTTGTTACCATCCCAATCTTTGTAGAATCTATTTGTCACATGAGGTTTGTAACCATGTAATTTTTCAATATAGGTGGTCACCTTCCCTTTCTCGAGCTGGTGCCAAACTTCCTTCTTTTTCTACTTGTTACACTTCTCGAGTTCCAACTTCTTCATTTCCCTTCCCATATTCACAGAAAGAACAAAGCTCTATAAAATGTGAATAAGAAAGCCGAGATAAATACCCCAAGTAAGGTTCAGGGTATTACTTCTTGAGAACTTAAAATACACCCACAATCTATGTGAAGGCCTGACAAACATGCAATCACATAAACCATTCCATTTAAAGAAATAAATGCAAGTAATGATGATTTGATAAGTGGAGGCTAAAATAATATCAAATGTAGATTTTCCCTTCTCAAGATATGTTTCTTTCATAATTACACTTTTCTTTCAAATCATCATCCATGTTATGTTGGTCAATCCATGTGACAATTTCATTATTTTGTACTACCAGGTTGGCCATCAAATTGGCCAATGTGTTCATCTCATGATAGTTATGAGAGATGAAGTCTTTTTGAAAATTTTTTAGGTCTTCTTTTCTTTCCAAAAGAAGGTTAGATATATTCCAGGCAGGGTCATTTTTTTCATTAAGGATATTAACAATGTTTATGGAGTCCCCTTCCAGCCAAAGGTTCCTACAACTAATATCCTTAGGTAGCTTGATCATATAATGAGCTCTAGCCATCTCATCTTTATGGCTACAAGTGAGTCCAAGACAAATAGCCTAAGCCCTGATGATATTGCAATTACAGTCCCTAATGACACCCCATAGCCAACCTTGCTTGGGTTCCCTTTGGAACCACCACTGAGATTAGCCTTTATCTAGCCATTGGGAGGAGATAACTAGATGGCATTCTCCCTCAAATTATCCTTTTTGACTTTACTATTATGACCAAGATGCTCCAAGTTGAGTTTGGAAGAGGGGTCCAAATGCGATATAAAATTCTCCTTTATGTTTCTGATAATTCTTTTTCCAATGATCCAGGAGAGGGTACTAGCATTTCTAAAGATTTTGTCATTCCTTTCTTTCCACAAGCCCCAAAAAATGTGGGGAAAAGAATACCGCCAGAGGAGGAAAACATGTTCACCTTTGAAGGGGCTACTCCAGCTAAAATAACTGTTAGAAACATTCTCTTGAAAAGTCCATTGTATTTCCCAGTAATTAAAAATTTCCTTCCAAACATCCCTAGCATAATTGCAA
Organism: Chamaecyparis obtusa; assembly: GCA_027943335.1. Taxonomy (NCBI): domain Eukaryota; kingdom Viridiplantae; phylum Streptophyta; class Pinopsida; order Cupressales; family Cupressaceae; genus Chamaecyparis; species Chamaecyparis obtusa. The sequence continues at coordinate 17,050 of BSBK01006278.1, forward strand.
TGTAGAAAAATATGATTAACAGATTCCATATCATTTCTACAAAGACAACACCAGTTGTTTAAGATCATCCCTCTTTTTCTAAGATTGTCAATAGTGAGAATTTTGTTTTGTAAAGCAATCAAAAAGAAAATCTCAATCTTAGGAGTAAGACCTTTGGTCCAAGCTTTAACCAATGGGAGATCAATTCTCTTTTCTTCAAAAAGGGAAGAAAATTTGAAGTTACCACTCGGGTGAAGAGCCCAGATGACCTTGTCTTGAGAATTGAAATTGATACAAGAAGAAAAAAGAGAGAGTTGAACAGGGCAAAGATTGATATCCAAAGAAGTTAGGCCCACCCACCTGTTGTTAACCCAGTAGTCATTTACTTTAACACAAAAGGTGACTTTGCAATACTCAATGATCTATTCATTATTGTAAGCTGAGTTCAGGGGAGAATCCCATAACCATCTATCCTCCTAGAAACAAATAGTTTTACCATCACCCAGCTTCCATTTACAACCTTTGGTCAGAGTAGTCTCCATGTCTTGAAAAAATTTCCAAATGAAGGACACTTTATCTAAGTTGTCAGCAAAAAGAATGCCATTCAGGGAAGGAGTTTGGTGAAGATATTTACTCTTCCAGATTTTACTCCAATCCCTATCTTCTTTGAAGACTCTCCAACCTTATTTAGCTAGGAGGGCTTTATTCATCTCCCTGATAGGCCTAATGCCCAGCCCCCCTAGATTTTTGGGCTTGCAAATAGAGTCCCAAGCAATAAGAGGAAGTCTTTTTTTATTCTCAGTACATGTCTACAAAAAATTTCTTTGAATTCTCTCCATAGCTTCAACATACTTAGTAGGCATTTTGAGCAAGCTTAAAGAATAGATGCAGAGACTTTGAAGGTGGGATTTGAGAAGAGTAATTTTACTAGCTTGACTTAGAAGAGTGCCCTTCTAGCCCACTAGATTTTTGTTGTGTTTATCAATGAGAATTTCCCAGAAGGAATCATGCAGCTTGGTTCCAAGGGGGAGGCCCAGGTATAATCTTGGGAGAGAAGTAGTAGCACAACCCAGAATCCTAGAGATTTTATTCTATCTCTCTGGGGGAGTATTTACAAATAATATAGAACTCTTCTCCCAATTTATGAGTTGACTAGAGGCTTTAATATAGATATTTAAGGCATTCTTGTAACTTCTAGCTTCATTCATAGTGGCAATCCCTGTCAGAACCATATAATCCACAAACTATTCATGGGAGCAAGCATTGGAAATAGATGAGGGTATAAGGCCATGGATACAGCCTCGAACATTGAGATGTTTAATGTATCTTCCCAGACATTCTTCCATGATAATAAATAACATAGGAGATATGGGATCCCCGTGTTTGAGCCCTCTAGAAGGAGAAAACAAATTAGAAGAAGATCCATTAACCAAGACATCCATAGAAGTTGTTGACACAAGCTGAGAAATGAGATGGATGCATCTTTTCCCAAAATGAAAGGACTCCAAGATCTCAAGTAAGAAGCTCCAATCCACTCTGTCATAGGCCTTGGACAGATCCAACTTGATAAGGAAACCTTGATTTTGAGAAGCCATCATCGAATGGATATTTTCATGAGCAATAATAATTGAATCCAGAATTTGATGACTAGGAACAAAGCCATTATGTTTATGGGAGATGATGTCCAGAAGGATAGCAAGGATTCTCAGGGAGAGGACCTTGGAAATAATCTTATAAATGGAATTACAAAGACTAATAGGACATAAAGCATCTAGAGTATTAGCCCCCACCTTTTTGGGAATAAGAGCCAAAAAAGTGGCATTAAGCTCTTTCAAAAGGCATCTAGCACCAAAGAATTCCTTGATAGCATCACAAACATCTTTACTAACAATATGCCATTGCTTTTGAAAAAATGCCATCAGGAAACCATTTTGACCAGGTGCTTTGTCACCTTCAAAAGAGAGAACAAATTTATGGATTTCAGTGGCAGAAGGGATAGCCTCTAAAGTAGAATTATGATCATTAGAAATGATGGAAGGAATAATATCTAGCATTTTTCTTTGGCTAGTATCACAAAGATTCTAGTCAGAAGAAAGCAAGTAGGAGAAAAAATCCTTCATTTTGATAGTAATGTCTTCCACATTAGTGAACTCTTCATGACCAATCTTAAGATTTGAGATTCTATTAGCAACCATGTGCTTCAAGGTAGTGATGTGGAAGTATCTAGAATTATGGTCCCCTTCTTTGAGCCAGATTGCCCTAGACCTTTGCCTCCAATAAGACTCTTCAAAGGAGATAACATTATGGAGTTTAGATAGAATCTCATTTTCTTCTATCAGAAGGTCCTCCGAATAACCAGCTGGTTGTATTTTGTTTTGATTTGCCTGAAGTTCCTTTTGAAAGTCTTCTTTATTTTTAAAGATGTCACCAAAGGAAGGTTTTTTCCACTCTTTAACTCTATCTTTGACGATTCTGAGTGTTTTAAAAATTCTAAACATAGTTGTACCTTCCATTTTAGTTTTCCACCAAAGATTGCAGATGTCTTTGAAATCCTTGTGTTGCATCCACATTTTCTCAAATCTAAAGGGAAAATATCTCATCTTACCAATGGGATCAACAACAAAGACTAGAGGGAAATGGTCCAAGGAAATTTTGGCAATGGACGAGAGAGAACAATTCCAATCTTGAATCCAGTTATGAGAAGCCAGTACTCTGTCAATCCTAGCTTGAATGCAGATTTGAACAGTCCTTTTATTAGACTAGATAAATTCTACCCCTTTCAGATCAATGTCAATGAGACCTTCATGGTTGATAAGGTCCATAGGTTCCATTCTACCATCCAGATGAGTAATATTACCTCCCATTTTCTCATGGTCATATAAAGAGACATTCAAGTCACCCATGAAAAGCCAGTTAGGTTCATCAAAATTATTATTTAGATCCTTAAGATTAGACCATAGAGTCTTCCTAGCTCTAGCTAAGTTAGGAGCATAAATATTGACTAAAATCCAATCATAGTTAAGGTTAAAATGATGAAATTTAACAATCATAAAATTTTTATTCTCCATGAGGGTAGTACCGAAAATAATCACTTCATTCCAGAGAATAAGAGTGCCTCCAGAGGCTCCTTCAAAACTTCTAGTAGCCTCACCACAATCCTTGAAAACATTAAATTTTTCAGCCCTTTCTTTAGACATTTTGGTTTCTTGAATAACAAGGATATTAGGTTTGTGATCTCTAGCTAAATTTCTAACAACTTCCATTTTATGGAGACCATTTAGTCCCCTTACATTCTAGGTGATGAATTTAATTTTTTACCTAGGGTAAACTAAAGGATGGTAGACTATTTACCATCTGCAATATCCTATAGGCTCTCCTGAGCTCTGTCAACCTTATTTCTTTTACTACCTCTTTTCTTGGGAGAGCTGGTAGTAACTTTGAATGACAAAAACCCAAAATATGTTGTTTTTCTTCTAGAAGCTCTAGCTAGAGTTGAAAGTGCCACAATAAAAACTTTAGGATCAGTCTTCCTTTCTACCTTGATAGGCTTGGTTGACACCTTCTGGTTTTTATCCACAGAAATTAGGGATGAAAGAACCAGAATAGGCTAGGCGAAAAGATCCACAGATTCAGGGTTCAACATAAGGCTTTTATTCTTCACAGATGGGGGAAGATCCTCCATTTTCCATAAATCACAAGGAGTAGAGTCACCTATAGGCACAACTAAGAGCTCTTGTCCAACACCCAACTCAGGCTAGTCAATCATTGCTACAGGATACACATCCATCAAGAAGCTTTGACTCATGGAGGAGAAGGGAATATCCTTATCTCTAGAGGGCTCCACTAAAGTCTCCTAATCACCTTCGATTTCAAACATTGTTAGCAATGAATCCCCCATAGGGGGGCTCTGGGCAATCCCAACGACATCATGCTCAATCACTTTCTGAGAGTTCAGCTTAAGGGTCATAGAGACCTCCTAATTTTCCATATTATGGAATTCTTCTCCTTCCACAGGTATCGACTCAGGGCTCTTAGGATCCAAGACGATATTCAAGTGCTAGTCCTCAATAGAGGGTGTGGCTAAAGAGGTGATCTATGGTTCTAAAACCTTAACCGTAGCTTTTTTTGGCATCCATACCAAATTTTTCTTTTTATTCTTATTCTTCTTCCTCTTATGCCCTTGATTTTTCCTAAGAGTAATCTTCTGAGCTAGCTTGGGATGACCACTCTTAGATTTAGTTTTAGACAAGCCTTTGCCCAATGACCCACTTTTTATAGTAAAAGAAAGCACTAGGCATATCCTCAAATTCCAGATCCTATGAGCATTTTCCAAGTTTAGAAACAATGTTTATCTTTTTTGGGAGATCTTTCATCTGATTAACTTTGACACAAATGCGGGCATAAACTAACCAAGCTTTGTAGGATGTTAGATTATCAATCGTTAGGAGACTCTGAAAGGACTCAGCTAAGCTCCTGAAAATATCCTCATTCTAGAATTTGAAAGGGAGACTAGGAAGTTTGACCCATCTCGAGGTAGAAAAGAAAAAGTTATCAGAAAGATCCATATTGGGTTCCCATTTCTTCATAGTAAGAGTGTTATTACCAAGTTGACATGGTCCCCCACACAGGACCAAATCTCTATCCTCATGGCATGTGAATATAAAGGACAGGAAACCTCTTTGCATGACCGCGATATCCATGTGACCATGAAATTGCCATTTTTTTCTCACCAATAACCTAATATTGTCAATAGTTGGTATTGGACCCATGAACTTCCCCACTAGGGTTAGATTCAATAGGGAAATGGAATGGTCAACAAGGGGGTCAAGGACAAAGATTTTGAAATCCCCTTTTTTCTAGCAAGTAGAGTTCGTAATAGGGGGAAAGGAAGACTTACTCGATGAAATCTTACCAAACAGTGAAGCCCAATCTTTCCTTTGTTTAGGTACTTGATTCTCAATGCTGACAGGTTCTGTATCGGAAGGTCCGTTTGAGGACAAAGATAGTGTCCCCTCATGTGGAAGAGGGGCCCACATGTCCCTTGAGGAGCTCCCCAATTCCAAGCGAAGAGAGTTCATAGGAACTTTGTCATTTCCCAAAAACTCAAGCTGCTTGTGATTGGTATAGTTATCTACAATGTCTAAATATAACACAACAGAATTAAGTGGGTAATGTTTAGATATATGCAAGGAATCTTAGAAGGATGTTTCTATTAGAAATAATATCATTAGTGGTGATAGTTATGTCTAGCACATGAAAGTCTCACACAAGTCCAATGACATTTTTGTTATGAATATATCTCAAAAATTTTAAAAACTTGATGATTTTACAAGCGAGTGGATGAAAGTCAATTCCAATTGAAATAAAGATGTAATCAATCATATTAATGTGTAAGGAGCCAATGATAAGATATTACAGCTATACATGTAACTCCTTTGATTTATATAACCCATCAGCAACACCAATGTTTTTCCTATTTTTAGGTTTGACATCTAAAAAAAATGATTTACGACCTATCATTCATACCTCTCTAGAGGCAATCTATTTGACTAACTTGCTTTTCAATCTCATCAACCATCACCCAAATATTACATTTTGAAAATTCCCTTCTTACGATGACATATACTTTTTACATGATATAAAAGGGAATTATGAAAAAGTATATATTGATGTAAAAAGGGAATTATCAAGTCTAGAACATAAGCAAGTCCAAACACCAATAAGTGGTAGTTGTAGATTACTATATCATGTCCCTTTGTAGATTATAAAATTACAATGAAAAATACATTTCGAGACATCTTAGATGCACATAAACAGACTCCCAATAAAGTACGCAATAGATTAAACTACGTGATAATGTTGATTGCACTATGAAAAGTCAATTAAAATATACAAATTTAATACAAGACTTTTAGGTCAAATGTTTAAATAACACGGTAACATCCTTTCAAGAAAAGATAATATTTAATACTATAGTAGTATAGGAAGTACATGAGTACAAGTACTAGAAGTATCGAAGCATAGCTGTAGATAGTACGTATATACACTGATGTTTACATTGCTTTAGCATGCATCTGCGCCTGAGTGAGTGCGGGAGGGATCATTTTCGGGCCTTCCAGGTTGCAGGCATTGAACGGTAGATTGTCCATAGCTATTCAAACAGAAGGGATCCTTGTGGTATGCAGCTGCAGGTTTTAGGTTGATGTCGATCATCTTCAAATCAGTGCATGGAACATCTTTACTACATGCTAAATACATGGGCTCGTCCACATATGTCCCAATGATCTTCTGATATGTGACGCCCGTTATGAAAACATTTGATGATTGATTTCGACAAGCAGTTTTATCACAGTAGAATTGATTGATATCAATGGGAATCCTCACGTTGGAAACTTGTATGTTGGAGAACGACACGCCCTTTACCAATCCAACTCCCCCCTGTCAGCATGAAAATCAATAACACGAGAATCTAACCATGTTCAAAACCCTAATTTCAGGTTTACCGTTGAATAAAAATTAACTGACCTGCCATGTTTTGATGCGGACGCCATTGGAAGCATCTTGGATGTTGCTATCATAGACGCTCACGTTGGAAACGCAAGCCTTAGATTGGTCTTTTCCTAGTCCTCCAATACTGATATCAGTTAAGCAAATTCGAGTGTTAGAAGTTTAATAATAGTCAAATATAAAAAGTTCACTAAAGTTATCGATTTTTGCATGATGGTGTTATATTATGCAGTTTGTCTTGTACAATTGCTGTTCCTTAGTGATTTGTTTCATGAATTTTCTTAATTTTTGAATTGGATATGATTACAATTATAGTTTATTTATATGAATATGAATATGAGGTCACTGTAAGTTCCTTTATGACAAATAAATTAGAAATTATTTATAGAAAGATTAAGAAACACTACTTACAATTTTGTTTTCGAAATCAGAAATTCAAAAATTATTACTTATAAACTATAAATGTTCCTATTGAAAATTGAACTCAAATCTCTACAATAAAAACAACATTTTTAATGAGTTAAACTTAATCCCCTAAACTAACTTGGTTAATTTATTTATTTAAATATAAGTATACCCATTCCTAACATCTTACGGTCTAGCTAAAGACAGAGATGCCATAGAAAGGAATATTGTGAAAGTAACGAGAATACCTGATTCCATGACCAGGGCCGCAGTTGATGTTGTGAACGTGGATGCCGAAGGAACCTGTTTGTATCGACACACAGTCATCTCTTGTTTGTTCATACAACAACATTTGCCAACAATAATAAGACTTTCTAACATTGTAAATAGATCTAATAAAAGTGAAAATTACTCAAGAATCGTAGCTAGTATACCGCATGCAATTGAAGAATGGTGGATTTCAACATCACTGCTTTCTTGAACATGAATTCCATCGGTGTTTGGACTGTTTCCCGGAGAGGATATTGTCACGCCAGCCACTCTCACAGAAGTGCAGGTATCAAATTTGAGGTGAAATTGTGGACTATTTTTAATTGTGATGCCCTCTATGCTCATGTGAAAGCTCTTGAAGACTCTCAATGCCTTGAGAGAAAATGCAAACCAATTCAATATCCACAAACATTAATGAAAATCTATAAAGACAATCCTGGGTTTTCTGTTTATGGCAATTGACAAACTAGAAAACCAAAAAGCTTATTTAGGGATTGCTTGTCCAATTAACTACAAAACATATTTACTTGTAATCACTCACAGTGGGCTTCACAGTCAGTAAGTTGTAACCATAATTGCCGCTATCCTGAGACATATAATTTTGGATTGTTATTTCAATAGTTGCAATGAAAAACACTCCCTTCTTTACAAAAGCATAACCTACCATATAATCGTATTGGGACAACTTCCACCAAGGTGCTCCTTGTCTGTCTATAACGTTGTTCCCGACTACATCAATTACGTTCAGTTTGGAGAAACCGATCCATACCCACAAATTGGAAGCCACAGACTTTGGATTCAAGTGTGCAACTATAGTTCCATAAAGTTGATCCAATTTATATAGTAAAGACTTATACATTAGCTTCGCCTACCTTTGATATCCACCATGTGTACTCCCATAGTTGTTTTTAAAAAAACAACATAAAATGATATGATGAAGGGTGCTCCCCTTAATACCACAAACACATAACAGAAATAGAGAAACAACAACAATATGCAAGAATAGAAAATTGGCTTCTTATTATCTCCACAAATGTGGACTTACAAACTTTCAGAATTACAATATGCAAAGCCCCATGGGCATTCCCTTACAATATTCTGTAGGAAAAAGCCTCGAATTATTGCCCAGATCTACTACCCAGAACTATTCTGAACTGCCTAAGACAATAATACAGCTTTCCTTATATAGGCAATTTTCCACCGCCTGGGAAGGTTCCAGAATTTAGCCAGTAAGGCCGACCAAACTTAGAATTATTTTATTTTACATTTTATTACATCATAGTCAGCTCAAGATAACCTTTGAAACCCGAACAGAAATTTTGAAGAAAATTATTTTCCGCCATTTCGGGTGGCCCAACTTCCGAAGACCATAAGTCATCACCAGTTGACCCGCTCGGCTATTATAACCCCATTTCGGAAATGCCACGAAGCGCTCTACAGGCTTGACCCGCACGAGCGCCTGTCACCCAAATTTTTGACCTCATCCGGGGCCTCTAAAGCCTTCAAAACTGAGTTCAAAGTTTCTGTACCCTGCTGCCAATACTGAAAATCTTCAATATCTTCCAATATACACTTGATCTGGCAATGAAACTTTACTGGCAGACTTATATGACCAACATGAACCTCCAAGAAGGAAATCAGATCATTCTGAGCATATATGAAAATTACCAAAAATAGTAACTTTCCATAAATAGCAGCTCTGCACAAAATAGCCCTTATTGAATATAAAAAAATAGAAATATTTTTGGGTGATGCAAGATTGCTCTTACACCCAGGATGCTCCTGCATCAGACACCCAGGGTAGTCTGAGAAGTGACCCTGTCACGACTCAGGTGTGCAGAGGAAAACCAAGATGGTTAACCTCCACCCTTGTTAGCCATGATGAATCTTCAACAGGTCATCCTTTCCACTTGACCAGATATTCTTCATATGTCCTGTTCCTTGTGCTTTTGCCAACATGACTGTCCAGTATATCCTCGATCTCCTTAGTGTCTGAACTAGTTGCTGGAATACTCCACTGTGCTGTTGTGATCTCATCTTCAACACCTCCTTCATGATACTCTGTCAGATCTGAAATGTTAAACACTGGCAAAATATTTAGCTCAGTAGGTAATTCTACCTCATATGCATTTCCTGAATCATGTTTCTTCAGTATCCTACATGGTCCAAACTTCTTCATTTTCAGCTTGTTATATGTACCAACTGGAAACCGCTCCTTCCGCAAATGAACCATGACTTCATCACCGACCTGAAATTCCTTATACCTCCTTTTCTCATCTGCCTTAGCCTTATACTATGCATTCATCTTGGTAATATGCTTCCTCACCTCCTCATGGATGTTCTTCAAGTGTTCTGCAAAATCCTCAGCTTCAGCACTACTTAGTTCTCTTTTATCTATCTTCCTTAATTCAGATGCATTTCTTGGACTACTTCCATATACAATCTGGAATGGTGATTTACCAGTGCTCCTGTTGATAGAATTATTGTATGCAAATTTTGCTTGTGGTAAAATCAAATCCCATCCTGTTGGCTTATCTCCAACCAAACATCTCAGCAAATTTCCCAAACTCCTATTCACCACCTCTGTCTGTCCATCAGTATGTGGATGATGTGATGAACTGAACTTCAAATCAGTCTTCAACTTCTTCCACAATGTACGCCAGAAATATCCAACAAACTTAGTGTCCCGATCTGAAACTATGGTCTTTGGCAAACCATGAAGTCTCACTACTTCTCTGAAAAACAATTCTGCTATATGAACAACATCATTAGTCTTCTTGCAGGGAATGAAATGTGCCATCTTTGAAAATTTGTCAACCACCACAAAAATTGAATCATGTCCCTGCTGAGTCCTCGGTAAACCAAGAATAAAGTCCATGCTGATATCCTCCCAAGGCTTCTCTGGTACAGGTAATGGCTGATACAACCCTGTATTCTTCTTCACTCCTTTCGCCATCTGACATACCCTACAACTTTGTACAAACTTCTTCACATCTTGCTGCAACTGTGGCCAATAATAATTCTCACTAACCAAACCAAGGGTTTTATCACGACCAAAATGTCCAGCCAATCCTCCGCTATGCTTCTCCTTGATGAGATTCTCCCTCATAGAACTTCGTGGAATGCACAACTGACTCCCTCTGAATAGCATATCATCTTGGATGATGAAATCCAACCATTTCATCCTGTCTAGAGTAACAGGTTCGGTACAAGCTTTCCAAGCTTCACCAAAATCAGGATCCTCTAGATACAAATTCTTGAGTTCCTTGAACCCAACCACTTCAATCTGCATTTCTGTCAGCAATAGTTGCCTTCTGCTAAGAGCATCTGCAACCCTATTAGACTTTCCACTCCTGTGTTTCAAAACAAATGTATAACTCTGCAAAAACTCAACCCATTTCAAATGCCTTTGATTCAATTTTCCTTGACTATTCAAATATTGCAAAGCTTGATGATCAGTATACAAAACAAACTCCTTAGGAAGTAGATAATGTCTCCACTTCTTTAATGCCTGAACTATAGCATAAAATTCTTGATCATAAACAGAATATTTCCTCTTGGCATCATTTAACTTCTCACTGAAATAAGCAACAGGTTTACCTTCTTGGCTCATAACAGCTCCTATTGCAGTACCACTAGCATCACAATCTACTTGAAACACCTTATTGAAATCTGGAAGTGCTAAAACAGGTTGTTCTGTAACTTTTTGTTTCAATAATTGCAAACTCTTTTTTGCTCCTTTAGTCCACTTAAACTCTTTTCTATCCTCTCTCATTGTTTCAGTCAAGGGTCCACAAATACTGCTAAAATTTTTGAGAAACTTTCTGTAAAAGCTAGCTAGACCATGAAAAGATCTTACCTCAGTAGCACTCCTTGGAGTAGGCCATTCAAGGATAGCCTGTACCTTCTCTTGGTCCATTTTTAGACCTTCTGCTGAAACTACAAATCCCAAATACACTAACTCTTTCTTCAACTAACTGCACTTCTTCAAATTAATCAACAATTTCTCTTCTCTCAACTTCTCAAATACCATACGAATATGCATCATATGCTCATCCAATGTCTTACTAAAGATCAAAATATCATCTAGGTAAACAATGACAAACTTACCCAGAAATTCTTTCAGAACCTCGTTCATGAGCCGCATGAAAGTGCTCGGTGCATTGGTTAGCCCAAAAGGCATGACTAACCACTCATATAGTCCTTCCTTTGTCTTGAAGGCAGTCTTCCATTCATCTCCTTCTCTGATCTGAATCTGGTGATATCCACTCTTCAGATCTATCTTTGAGAAATACACAGCTCCACTCAAACAGTCCATAATATCATCCATTCGTGGCAATGGAAACCTATACTTGATTGTGATCTTGTTTATTGCTCTAGAATCTGTACACATCCTCCATTCTCTATTCTTCTTTGGTGCTAATACCGCTGGTACAGCACAGGGAATCAGACTCTCACAGATCAATCCTTTCTGTAATAGTTCATGTACTTGTCTGTTCAACTCCTCACTTTCTGCAGGTTTCATTCTGTGTGCTGCTTTATTCGGCAAACTCACTCCTGGGATCAAGTCCATCTGATGACTGATCTTCCTGACCGATGGTAATCCATCAGGCACGTTATCGAATACAATATATTGAAACTCATTCAACAAATCTGCAACTTCTACAGGAACATCTTCTACTTCCTCTTTACCAGCTTTTGGAATTAAAGCAAAACATACATGCTCATGCCTCATACCATCTAGGAAATTTCTTCCATCAACAAAAGTTATCTTTGCATTACCACATACCTTTTCTTCAGTCTCCTTCAATGGTTTTAGCTTATGCCGCACTCCATCCTTTGTCATGGAATAGGTATTCGCACGACCATCATGTACATCACATCTATCAAACTGCCATGGTCTACCCAACAACATATGACATGCATCCATAGATATGATATCACACAATACCTCATCTTGGTATCCGCCAATCTTGAACTTCACCAGGCATTGTTCATTGACCATGACCTTGTGGTCATCCTGTACCCAAGCAATCCGATATGGATGTGGGTGTTCTGTCTCTTGAGCTTCAACTTTGTCACCATCTCTTCTGACACCAAATTGTCAGTACTTCCACTATCAATAATCACATCACAACATTTACCTTCACACTTGCACCTGGTGCGAAACAGGCTCCTCCTTTGCTCAGGTTCATTCTCACCACTCAATAGGACTCTTCTGTTAATCAACGTTTCTCCTCTTTCAGCATCTTCAAAATTTGATGATCTGGCATCTTCATCTACATGTGCAACTCTGGCCTGGCCTTCATTTCTCTTGTCTGTTCTGCCTTGGCGCTGAGGACATTCAAATGCCCTATAACCTTCTTCTCCACAGTGAAAACATGTTCCACGGAAACCACCTCTTCCAAATCCTTGTCCTCTTCCTCTTCCTCTTTGATCTCTATTATTCTGATCCTGGAAGCGATTGGAATTATTTCCTCGCTGATTTTGACTACTACTGGCCTCATCCTTCTTTTTCAGATCTTCATTTCGACCACCATATGATCGTCCACCAGATCGTCCACCGCGACCTCTTCCATTTTGTCTGCTCTCAAACTTTTTGTTCAGCTTTTCCTCTACTTTTAGGGCAAACTGGTATGCCTCTTCAATACTGTTCATTCGAACCAGATTCAGCTCCTCCTGAATGCTCGGCCTTAACCCATTAAGGTATTGGGCAACTTTCTCCTTATCAGCTTCTGCATGGCCTATTCTGATGAGAAGTCGATAGAACTCCTCTGTATACTCCTGAACAGATCTTCCTGCTTGCTTCAAACTCTGCATTTTCTTCAGTAGGTCAAACTCATAATCAACAGGAATGAACTGTCGCTTCAATTTATCCACCATCCTATCCCATCTCGTGATTTTCTCCTTTCCCCTTCTATTTCACTCCAACTGAATCTCTTGCCACCATATCTTCGCATGACCTTTCAGTCTGGCCTTCGCAAATTTGACCCTATCAGGATCCTCAACATCTTCATACTCAAAATATTCCTCACATTCATTGATCTAGTCGATCAATTCCTCTGGGTTAAGATTTCTAGAAAATGTAGGAACCTCAATCTTAGGTCTTTTCCCAATCTTGAAAATCACCTGAAAAAGTCTTTCTTCCTCCTGGTTCACAATTTCAACTTCTCCTTCTTGATATTCTTCTTCGGCTTCATCCTCGCTTTCGTCTCTGACATTAAGATTCATTCATCTATGAATCTCTTCTTGTAATGCTCACACTTGTCTCTGCAGCTCTCTAACCTCAGGTGTTACAACACTAGCTCTTCCGCCACGTTCCCTTCGTGGAGGCATTTTCGCGATGCGCGCTGAAACCCTAGCCACGGTCCTGGTGCAAACTGCCTCACAGTCGGTGATCTGTTTAAACACTCAAGAACTCCTGCTCTGATACCACCTAATGAAGGGTGCTCCCCTTAATACCACAAACACATAATAGAAATAGAGAAACAACAACAATATGCAAGAATAGAAAATTGGCTTCTTATTATCTCCACAAATGTGGAATTAAAAACTTTCAGAATTACAATATGCAAAGCCCCATGGGCATTCCCTTACAATATTCTATAGGACAAAGCCTCGAATTATTGCCCAGATCTACTACCCAGAACTATTCTGAACTGCCTAAGACAATAATACAGCTTTCCTTATATAGGCAATTTTCCACCGCCTGGGAAAGTTCCAGAATTTAGCCAATAAGGCGGACCGAACTTAGAATTATTTTATTTTATATTTTATTACATCATAGTCGGCTCAAGATAACCTTTGAAACCCGAACAAAAATTTTGAAGAAAATTATTTTCTGCCATTTCGGGTGGCCCAACTTCCGAAGACCATAAGTCATCACCAGTTGACCCGCTCAGCTATTATAACCCCATTTCAAAAATGCCACGAAGCGCTCTACAGGCTTGACTCACGCAAGTGCCCATCACCCAAATTTTTGACCTCATCCGAAGCTTCTAAAGCCTTCAAAACTGAGTTCAAAGTTTCTGTACCCTGCTGCCAATACCGAAAATCTTCAATATCTTCCAATATACACTTGATCTGGCAATGAAACTTTACTGGCAGACTTATATGACCAACATGAACCTCCAAGAAAGAAATCAGATCATTTTGAGCACATACAAAAATTACCAAAAATAGTAACTTTCCATAAATAGCAGCTCTGCACAAAATAGCCCTTATTGAATATAAAAAAATAGAAATATTTTTGGGTGATGCAAGATTGCTCTTACACCCAGGATGCTCCTGCATCATGATACCTCAAAGATAATCTTTGATTTGTAGGGTCCTAAGAATTCGATAGGCCCAACTAGAAAGCTGTGAGTAGCTGGGACGTGTAATGTTGAGGAGGCCTTGGAGAAGACTGCTTGCCACCCCACCTTAAATGCCTATTTCAACCACAAGTTTATTAGGTCAAGAATTCAAAAGTAAGAATTTATAACAAACTCTGATTTTTGCAATGGATCCTTGAGTGTGATTAAAACTGGTGATCATCTCGATGTGAAAAAATTGTATGTAACATGTGATTTGAAATATTGATGTAAATAAATTTGAATTAATTTGTAATCTAAAATGTCAATGTAAATAAATGATAGACATGAAAAAAATGTTGCAAACAAATTTTATGTAGAATATAATCCAAATTTTTGATGAAAATAAATTTTGGACAATTAAATAGTAAACAAAGCAAAATAATAGTTTTAAAGTAGTAAAGTAGAAGATAACATTGGTATCGTCAGCAACTCCATTACCTTTTGCACCGAATGATCTAACATCCACAAAGTTGGAAGAGGCATAATATTCATCAGTCCATGAACTACTGAGCAGGGCTTTAGTCTTGACTGCTCTTGTAGCCGAGCAATTCTAACTTACACTCAATACAATTAGAGTAACAGACATAACATAAGATTTTCTGGTTAGAGACATCTTGCCTTTGTATTTAGAAAACAAGAGAAAGTTGCTGAGTGATGAAAGGATGGGTGAGGTGGGGTTTATATAAGCTTTTGAAGAGAAGATGGGCCTCCCCTCCGATCACGGGCATTCATGATTTGACGATGGCCGGATTTTAGGATTTTATGCACTATTCTCTTCACTTGTTTCATTCATGCTTCCCACTTCTTTCATCAATCGAACTACAGTATCCTATGATAGCTTTTTACTTTAGTATCTTTCATCACAAGGGTTGAAAAGAATGAGATAAAAGGGCGTAATTTGTGGTCTTCACAATGTTCCCTTTTTCTTTGTCAATGTCTTCAATCTTTCAAATTCAGCAATACCACCAGCGATTGCATATGATGTAGGTGAATAACATGTGCAATGTTAATGGTTCATATGTGATGAAGTCATATATAATACAACACATAATATAAAATTGAATCTATTATATTTATAGAATAAATTATGTAGGCTTTATCTGTATTAAGTTTTAGATCACGTTGTATGGTTAATCGTCAAAATAAGAGAGTTGAAGAAAGAAAGAGAGATTATAGAGTTTGATCTGAAACTTGATACAAACAGACTTCATGCAATTTAACCCAAAAACATAACAAGTCATTATAAACTGTAGAATTCTCACATTTCTTAATATACAAAAGATAAAAAGACAAAAAAAACCCACATTCAATTTCTTCCAAAAAATGATATATACAAGACTACAGCCACAATATGAATATGAGTATGTATTCAGACCATGCTAAGGCCCCATTCATTGATACCCAGATGTTTTGACATAGAATAACTGAACGTGGCTGCATAAAGGAATATTAAGGAAGATGATTCCTACCAATTCCAAGGCTATTTAGCTAGTTCTTAGAGTTTGAGGTATTAGAATGGGCCATACTTTGACAACCTAGTGTATTCTTTTACAGCAATCACGTCAAAAATTCAATGAGAATGTGGGGTAGAGGGGTATGGTTTGAATATGAAGCATCGCAAATCAGTTACGCTTCCTTGATCCTGGCGAACATCATCTTATCTGAAGGGAAAATCGATGACTGGTAAGAATGGAGATGAGCGTTTCCGTCCATTTCAACATCTCTACCGCAAGAAAGTTTTCATCAAATTAATTTACATTCTTTAAGCAAACATATCTTGCAAGAAAGAAATGTTCATTCACGTGAGTTTCCTCCAAGATCGCCACGTTAAAAACTGAATTTTTCACGTGAGTTTCCTCCAAGTTCGCCACGTTAAAAACTGAATTTGACCTTCAACATTGGCCGTCATAAACTAGGAAGTTTGATGAACCAAAAGTCTTTGCGTGAGGATAATTAAGATTGCATACTA
The DNA here is from genome assembly GCA_027943335.1 of Chamaecyparis obtusa. Lineage (NCBI taxonomy): Eukaryota > Viridiplantae > Streptophyta > Pinopsida > Cupressales > Cupressaceae > Chamaecyparis > Chamaecyparis obtusa. Next base: position 33,535 of record BSBK01006278.1, read on the forward strand.
AGTATTATAAAAATCTTAATAGTACGGAAGGGCAGTGTTTATATTATATAATTATAATGTATGTATTCATGTTTTGTTTAATCTGTCTAAAAAAGGTCAAAAGATAAATTATTTTAAAATAAATGTGAGCTACTAGAATATGATGTATGTGTCAATGAGATATAGGTTTTAGTTCTATCACATTTATTTACATGATCAGATTTTGGATAGAATATTTTTTTTTTTTAGATTTAGGGAAAAAAATATAATATTGAAAATTAAATTATAATGATATTTTTAATTTATTTAAAAAATTATATTTGTTTTTTATGGTATCAATAATTCATCAATTTTTGGTATAGCTCATCATTTTAAATTTAGTTAATGTTTTGTATAAACATCTTATAGCATTTAGTTTCTATCAACTTTATTTACATGATTAAATTTTGGAAAGAATATATATATTTTTTAATCTTATTAAAAGAATTTAATATTGAGCATTAAATTATAATGATATTTTCAATTTATTTTTAAAAATTATATTTATTTTTAATGGTAGCAATAATTCATCAATTTTTAATATAGATCATCATTTTGTATTTAATTAATATTTTGCATTAGCAAAATAGAATAAAGACCTCTTTCTCATATTATATTTGAATTCTAACGATATTTACTAAAAAGGGACTTAAATAAAAAAATTTAACATAAATTTAATTTAATAATAGTGTAATGGTAACGTAACAAGAAATTTAAACATTTAGATTAAATAAATGTGATAAATATTATGTGTACATAATAGAATCGTTTGTAAAGATATTTGAAATAAAGAATTGTTGTACCATTATAGTTGACCTACAAATTCGAGTATGAAATTCTCTAGTATGGTTCTACAATTGTAGAGGAAATCTTTGCAACTATAAAGATTATCTTATAAATTAAACAAAACCTAGATATTAATGATTTTATTTTAGTGAATTCTCTTTTAACGGACTTTATTTATGAGGTAACCCAACAAATCGCATAGATTATTTGGAATAAAAAACTATCATAAAATAGAAAATTAATGCAATTACTATAAAAAATAAAGTGGTCTATTGTTGCAAAATAAATATTATTACAAAATATAATGACTTATCCTAGTAAATGGTGATGACATATTAGGTAGTCATTAATCTATATCATGATATGTCTCCTAATCTTATGAATTTGAGAAAATAAATGGCATGACATAAGTAAATTTAAATATGGATCTAATGTATGTTTTCATAGTTATCTTTTTTGTGTAACACCCCCTTGAGTGCAACTTAGGGAGAAATTTAAACCTCTAATAAAAATGTATAAAGGGGAACTTATTGACAACAAGACCTAAATTAACAAGTTGAAATTAAGGAAGCTCAATGGAGAGTGGAACAAGAGAGAAGTGGGAGAGGAGGCAATGGAGTTGAGGAGGGTGAGAGTGATTTAGATGGATTTGCAAATGAAGATGTTTAGAATCCCATTGGGGAAGATGGTATCATACTATTTTCCCTTCCCAATGAGGGATATTTTTTGGTTGTTTCTACTAGTGGGTCTAGTATTTTCAGAGTCGGGGGTATTGTTGAGTGATCTATAGAGGATGTTGTTTCTACTGGTGAAGGTATTGGTTTGGTCAAGCCTTTTTGAGACTATATTTAATAGGCTTTTTTCTTGGTGACATCTCTTTATCTTGTAGTTTGGTCAAATGCATATTCTTTGCAACATTTTTTCTTTGGGTCATCATAGTCACATCAAGTGTTTTGAGGTGTTTTATGCTCAAGGGTTTGGTGGTGCTTTTTCATGCAATTTTTTTGTGTTTGGACTATTGGTGTTATTCACATCTCATCTACTCCACCTTACAATGGCTGTTTTCCTCTTCTTGTGGGTTCGAGAAGTATTTTCTTAGACATGGTTATAGATTTAAATATTGCCTCTTTAGGAGTTGATTTCTATGTTGAGCTTTGACCTTTGGTAGTATCTTATTTGGATAAATGAAATATGATCCTTGTGTTCTTTGGGGTTTTATCTATGAGTGATGTTCCTATGGATGTCTTTGTAGGAGATAAAGGATGATATTTTATTTTGATTGGTTTGGGATTTATGGGCTTTGTTGATGCTTTCTTTTTGTAGAGATTCCTCCCCATTGGCTAGTGCCCCTATGGTTTGAAGATATTTTTGGTTGTTACTATTGTATGTTAATTTGATGTTTCTTTTATGAGAAGAACTATTCAAAAGCCTTCCTTTTCTATGGAAAGGTTAGGTTTTTTTCATAGCTCCTTTCATTCTTGTTCCAAAAAGGATGGTTTTTGTTTTACTTATCTTTAGGGTATCTTCATCTAGCTCTTTTTACTATTGGAGCCATAATTATATGGGTCATCATTGGTGTTGTTATTGGAATCGTGTAGTTGTTCCTCAAAATGTGTGGATGCCTATTTGACTATGATTTAGTTTCTAAAGGCTCTTCCTTTGATGCATTCTTATTTTCTACTCTATTGGTGCAGAAAGGTTGGTATAGGTGTTCTTCTCCTTTGATTCTTGGTCTAGTATTTTTGGGTAGGATTTTGTTGACCTATTATTAACGCTTTGCATCTTGGGGTATGATATTTTTTTGTTTCCCTTCAATCACATCCATTTTCAATTTGTGTTGTTTTTGTCTCTATCTAATTTCCTTGACCCTAGCTAGGCCAGATTTAGATTTTTGTTAGTGGTTTTAGGTTCTGTTCCATTTTTCTAGAGAATTTGTTTTCTTTGTTATTTTGGAGGAGTTTTATTCCTTCCTATTTCTTTCTAAGAGCCTATTTTTATTCTCCCTCATCCCATTCTCATGGTTTTCCAAATACGGTGGAGATTTCTCCTATGGAGGTAGATATGTTCATGTTGTTGGATTAGGGGCATTGTTTCCACATCTATTAGAATCCTCTCCTATTTTTCCACTTGAGGTGGGAACTTCTTCTGTCTAGGCGGAGAAGGTTTGTTAAAGAGAGGTGGTGTGTTATCTTAAGGTTTTAATTGTAGCACTTACTTTGATAATTTATTACTTGGTGGTTGATGGTGCTCATTTTCCTTCCTCCTTCTTCTTACTTATATTGGGGTGACACCTTTGGAAGGAGAAGGGATCTTTTAGACCTATTACTAAAAGGTTATAGGAGAATTTTAAAAGCCCATTCATCATGTTATGGGTGATTTTGAAAAGCCTTTTGATTAGTATCTTTGGCCTTGAGTATTTATATCTTGGGGGGTGAACCCACAATAGTGGGTTACACTTTTTTGCCTGAATGGACACTAAATTCTACATTTAAAAAAAAATCAGATTTAGATGCATATTGTCATTAAATCATTTGAAATCAGAAGATGAAGTAAATTAGAGTCTTTTAGGATTTTCTGTCTAGATTCTAAATATTTTTTTTTTTTTAATTTTTGAATTGATTTGAATGGATTTTTCTTTATCCCATAAAAACTGGTATGTTGCAGAAAATGGCATTTTCAAAGAGTTACTTGGTTTTCATAGAGCATAACTTTCTTTTCTAAAATAGATATCAATGTTCTTCTTTCAAATTTAGTTTTGTAACATCCATACTGAGGGCATGAAATTTTTTTCATGACATTATCACTGTTATTGCATATTTTATTAATGTTTGAAGTTGGCTAAACCATAATTTTGACATACCTTGACTACATAGCTTATAACTTGTTGTCTATTTGTCAAATTTCATTTTTATTTTTTTTATAGAAAGAGAACTTCAATACCAAGGGCATGGATATTTTTTAGAATTTTTTTTCTCTCATTTACTATTTTTCCATAACCATCAAACATAGAGGTAGACATATGGTGATATATATATGTTTAGTAAAACTAAAAATAAAAAGTCATAATAAAATTAACATGTATTAACATTATAAACATTGGAAATATTTTTCTCAGTAGTACCTTACTACATAGATACATTTTTCAAAAGGATTCATTTCATCTACCAAAAGATAAATTCAAAGTGATTTTTTATTAGCATTTTAATAGGTGTGAAGGAGACTCCATTGTAGGTATGAAAGAGGAGTATTGATGTTATATCCTTGTTTTTTTTATCTAAGAGGATTTGAGCTAACTATTTGTAATTAATTCCTTCAAATGGAACCTCTCAAGGATTAAATCATCATATTTTATTAAAAATGTGTTATTTCAGTAAAAATCAACATGTCTAAAAATGTGTAATCCACTATTGTGGGGTCACCCTAGGATTAGTTGCTCATTTTTTTGTATACTAATTCTTGTTAGGTGATTGTTGGTATACTACTTTTATGTTTTATTTATTTTTTAATTTACTATTTTTGGGTTTCAGATACCCTCATAATCTATCTATATAGGGTTTTGGGGCCACTTCAAAATATGTTTACCGTTAATGAAAAAATAAGGCCTAATGTGTTATCCATGAACAAATGAATAATAAGAAAAATTTAATGCCAAAAGAGTTGACAAGAAAATTTAATAGAAAGGATTTAAGATAACCCTTTAAGGAAAATTTGCATTATAGGTAAAAAAGAAATATCCATGATAAAGAGAGAGATAAATGAAGTTTTAATAAGAATTAAAAATAAATTCTTAAATATAAACAATAAGAACATTTATAAGCATGAAACCACTTTTTCAATACTTATGCTATTGGAATACTAGGAGCACTGAGAGGGGGTGAGGGGTGAACTAGTGATCTATTTGAAAAATGGCATGATTCTTATTTAACAAAAACTTTTAATACAATGATTGTATTAATTGTAGTAAGTTATAAGACAATATCAACATCATTAGATAATGCAAACCATTAGATAGAAGAATCATTGCAAGATACGTTGACATAAGATTTGAGAGGAAAAACCCTAAGTGTAAAAAACCACTATAAATAAGTGTTTTATTGAGATTTAATGGAAAATTTCAGAGCACCATCTCTAAGAGAACTCATCCCTTAAAAACTATAAAAGAACCCACTCTAAGGAATATCCATTCCTTATTAATTTTGAAGCACCCACTTCAAGGAACACAAATCCATTATGTAAGACAACATTATTTGATCAAATGGTTTCTCTATTTTCATACAAAATAATTGAAACTTATAGTTACAAAGATATTTCTTTGTTTTATACTTTTTCTCTTCACAATCCTCTCTTGAAAAGATCCTCATTGTTATATTGTATTCATGATAACTTTTACAATCATCTAAAAATTAGAAGAATAGTACTACTCTATATCAAAAATAATATCATTTACTATTATAATCAATGGTCAGTAAAACCCTCATTCTTAGATATGATTAGTTTACAACTAAAATCTTGTTCTCTTCCAAAAAATGATCATCTTTTCATTATTCAACAAGAGACAATTGTCTGCAATAATAAATATATTCAATATATCCTCAATCACATTTTCCAACGTGCCATGAATGTGTAATTTTTTCCTACCATGTTTTCTCTATCTTACATTGTATTCTCATTCATTCTTTCATTTTCTTAGAAAAGAACAATAGTCAACCAAGTATTCCCATATGGGTGAGTAAATGAATGTTTCATGTAAACTATCAAAAACTATAATCAGACTTAGCCATTAGATTTTAAACTAATCATCATTTTTAGTTACATAAAAAATTAAACATTCAAGATTAAATATTTATTAAAACATGGTCATCTTCATAATTTGTTTGACCTCCAACAACTATCATTAGTTAAGACCTGAACCTCTTCAATATTTTTTATTAATAAAAATATTACTTGTATCATGTTATTGCATTATGTTATTCCTATCACTCGAGTGATAAGAAGTGAAACTTTACTATACATAGTGTATGTTAGTATGTATCATTGTATAGTAGTTATGAAGAATATTGTAATGAATAGGACTAATGGAATTGAAACAAAATAAACTTATAGTAACTACTATTGTGAGTGGTACCATGATCGTCAAATGTAAGAAATTTTATTTTAGACTTATGAAACAATAGTCCAATAACCTAAGTACTTTTAAGACAACTGATAGAATAAAGATCATCAACATTATAAGATATTCTATAGTAATTTTACACAATATGGTTATCACTACTATGACAATGACTATCACCTTAAAAAAAGAAGTAGAAACATGTATTGTAGACTATCTGATATACAAATTTCTTTAAAAACACTAATCTGCATGCTCATGTGTTCTAAAAATTTATATACCATGATATTAGGAGATCATTTAAAGATTGGTTACAATAAAATAAAATTAGAACATAGTGTCATCTTTTCTTTATCACCTTAAAGAAATCATACATTATTGGCACCAATGACAAATACACCAAAGGAAACAAACTCCCCCTTTGGCATTAAAGTCAATACCTACATTAAAAGTGAATTCCAAAATCACCCTATCTTCAATAATTTCATCTTTAAAGATTCCTAAAACTTTGCAAACACATACTCTAAAGTACCTCTGCATAATGGTCTACAAGATCAACATTACTTCCTCATACTTGTAGCATAAATCATGCATACTACCTTATCTTCTACAAATGAACAACGTCAATACCTCATATATTTATCATACATCGTGCATATTTCCACTTTAGATTTTATAAACTTTCAAACTCATAGTACCAAATCTTCCCCTTTGACACAAGTGACAATAGGAGGCAACATAAGATTTCAAATAAGAAAGAATGAAACATGAAATATCCCCCTAAAACCTATCCACTTACCAATATCTAAGTGAGAGAAGAGAGGGATTAAACCCCTAATATGTGGCTTAAATATTCAAACACATCATTCGATAAAGGTTTTGTAAATATATCTAGTAACTAATCAGTAGTGGTAACATATTCCAAAATAAAATCACTATTTAACACATATTCTCTTAAGAAGTGATAATGAATATCTGCATGCTTGGTTCATGAATGTATTAATGTATTTTTGGAGATATGTATTGTGGTAGTATTATCAAATAGAATATAAAATAGTCTAGACACATTCACTTTTATATCTTATAATGTGTGTATCATCCAAAGAAAACTAGTATAACAAGAACATGCAACAATGTACTCCACCTCAACTATTAATAAGGATGTATTTTCTTGTATACATTGGCATTTTGATGAAGGGAATATGTTTTTTTTTCACACAAGTGTATTTTGATGTTTTCATTACTCGAAACATTATCTATTTAAGTCAATATATACTTGATTTACCGATGGTGCTGAAGGATCAAACTAAAGATGCACTAAGTGTTTAGTCAATCGATAAAAATATAGTAAACAAGACCAAGTCAACCAGATCTTAAGTTAGAGATTAATTTAAGGTGTGTGATTACATAGACATGATCTAAAGAGATATATTGATCTATATTTATGATCGAATTAGTTGGTTTGAAAATTTTAGTGAGTTATTAAAGAATGAACTAGAACTGGCAGAAAGAATAATTAACTAGTACATGCATTCGGTTAGATCGATGTTGTGGTCAAAGATAAGTGGTTAGCATACATGTTTTTGAGATTTAATATTTTCAACCAACATTCAAGATGCTGAATTTTGATTTTTGGACCCTCACTGATATGTTCAAGTTGAATTTGAGGGCCGAATTGTAAAACATTTTAGGGTTCTAGCACCGAACTGGAACAAGTATATAAATAGTTATGAAAATCCCTAAGAGAGAGAAGTTGGACAATGTTGAAATAGTATGTGGTGATAAATAAAGAGTTTAATATAGTACAAAAGTAGTAAAATTTCTCAAAGAAATGAAATTGATCCAAAATACATTGGATTTATCATGCATTAAGTGCAAATATGATGTCATTCTTCACTTGTTGATTCTAACAGATTATCAAGCTAAATCCTTTAACATGGTCACTCCTAACAGGGTGAGTAGGATCTTTAATAGGATCTGAAGTGTAAATCCTCTAACAAGATGAACTCTCATAAGGAGTTATAAATCCCTTGATTGGGTAGTATTTAAAAAAAAAGAATTAGTTCTTTTAATAAGCTTACTAATACTCTTAACATAATATAACCTTAAAAGGGTTTTAATTTCTCCTAACAAGGAAGATTTCCATGTGCACTAGTAAAATTTATGGGCATAATACCCACACATGGTTTTCTCCATCTAACAAGGGTTTCCATAGGAAAAAACTTGTCTCAAGTGTTTTATGTGTGTGTGTGTGTGTGTGTGTGTGTGTGAATGTTTTACCTATTATGCTTCATTGTCATAATATTATTTTCATGTTGGTTATTATGGAAGATAATTATTAAAAGTATCAAATTTTTTATTGCACTACTGTAATGCCCCTCTAAGTGCATTATTATACTAACAATTGGTATTAAAGCTTTGTTCCCTTAAATAATTCTAACAGCTTGGGTAGATCCCTAAAGGAAAGTATGGAAGTTTTGAGATACCAAATATAACTTGAGGAAGATGAAAGGATTATCAAAGAACTAAAAGATCATTTGAAGTATTCTTTGGCCAAGAAAAATGATCTTGTTGAAAAACTCAATGAGACTCAAGACTACATTGAAAAACTCCCTGAATAGAGTGGATTTGAGGAATCTGAAACATCCATAGTTTAGTCTTCTCTCAAGAGAATGAACAACTATAAAAGGACAAAAAGAAAATCAAGAGGGAGTTAGTAATATTAGCTATCAAGATGGGTTAGGAGATAGAAGAAAGGAAGATTTTTTAAGATGCCCTAAAATCTAAGGATCGAGCCTTGAAGAATAACGAGCATGAACTTTTCAAGTTAGAGAAAGAGGTAGTTACCTTGCATGCATATTGTAACAAGACTATTTAGAAGAAATGGTAGATCTAAGAGGAGATCTCAACAATATAATGATGAGAAATGAGACATTAGGAAGAGCGATTAAGAGTCTAAGAAATGATAATGAGAAAGTGAAAGGAGATCTGAAGAATTCCAATGATCTACTAAAGAAATAAAATGAAATTTCTACAAAACTTGATGAGTAGCTAAGAAGCCATAGAAGTAGAAAGGACACAATCGGTCTAGGCTGTCTAGGCTTTACTAGTTAGAGTACTTTTTAAGTTAGGGAATATTTTGGAACTAAAGAGATCAAGCAAGAAGGGAAGTCTCTACAAAATGTAACACAAAGGACTTATGGTAAGAAATCTTACAAGCCTATATGTTAGAATTTTCATAAAATGGGTCATGCTGCAAATGTTTGTATACGTAGGTCAGTTAATAGGCCTAGCACTATAGACATGTTGCATATAATTGTAGATCCAAATCTAGCATTTGATCTAGTATCTTTGATGAAATTTTTTATTAATGCAACAAATATGACCCCAAAGATGAATCTGGGTCAATTGTGAATAATCTAAGGCCACCCATGAACTAGAAAAGCCCTTATAAAATAGAAAGGAAATTCAATGTCACATGCTCAACTTGTGAAAATTATAGACACATGGCCATGAATTGTAAAATAAGGACTAAAAGAGGTAATGTTCTACTATAAAGGTCAATTAAGATGGAATGTTTTCATTTTCCTAAGATTGGACATTTAGGAAGGGACTGTAGGTCAAGGTACCTACCAGTAAACCAGTCAAGCAATCAGAAAGGGAAGAAGATTGTGAATATAAAAGAGACAAGGATAGAGATGAACAAGATTTGGAAGAGGAAGGAAGGCACAAATCCATTATAGGGATCCACATCTCCATCGGGTGTGGATTATTCTTCATTAAACTAAGCCTTCATTTGGCTTAGGGGGAGAAAGTATTGTTGAATCTATCTTTGGACCCCCTTTATAGGTGTTCGGTAAGATATATTAGCATTTTAAGATGAAATAAAGTATTTTGAAGAATATTGTAAATTTTTTAATTGGATACATGATGTTTTGATTATTGATAATGAACTTTTGGGTCAACTGGTGAAATTGTATGTTCTATCACTACGTTCTTTTAATGCATGTGTGCTAAGGTAGATAAATGAGTTATTTTGGATTTCATTATTCATCTTGCACATTCTGTGAGAAGTTGTAGAGAGAAAGAACTATCGTTTGAGCCATTTTCTAAGATCCAAGAAATAAGGAGAGAGTATTTGTGATGATCTATAAGAGTAATTAACTAATCAGGTTTCATGGTTATTTTTGTGCCCTAAGTGAGAATCCTAGTTGCAAACATCATGAAGTATTTATCTGATGTCTGCATTTTTTATTGAAAGATAAAATGGCTACTCCTAAGTTGATTGATATAAGACAAGAGTTAAAAATAAATCCATTTAAATCAATGGAAAATGACCCGATAGGTGTGCTAAATAGTGTTTTCGATGGTGTCCTGCATATTGAGGATGTTAAAGCATACATACATTGTGTTCGAAACTACAATTGAAGCAATTGTTGCATTGTCATTGATGTCAAACCTTAACTAGTAAGACTATTGTTATTTAAGAAAGTACTATATCTATTTGAGTGTTGCTAAGGGGATAGGCAAGGTTGGTAACAACAGCACCTAAGGAAAGGCTGAGTTATCTTGATACTTCAATGAGTACTTGATTATGTGGCACAATGATAAGACAATGTATTGTTTATCTAAGTAAGAATGAAGACTATACTGGTAAGCTTAACGGAGCAAAAGTGAAGAAATCTAGTTTAAGCTGAGTGTTGTTTGTGTCAACCGAGCTAGTGAGTATCGAGTAAAATCAGTGTTGACCAAACACCAGTTAATTGCCAAGGGGTGGTCCCACAATAGTGTGTCCCACTTTTTAGCCAACTTTGACACAGAGATCAGCATTCTGACAAAAAACTTCACTTTTGAATGCTTGTTGCCACAAAACTATTAAGAATTTGAAGATGACATAAAATAGAGTCTTTTAGAATTTTCTTTCTAGTTTCTAAATATATTTAAAAAAATTAAAATTAAAATTCATTTAAATTCATTTTTCCTTCTCCTTCGAAATTGGTTTGTGTGAAAAACTATGTTTTAAAGGAGTTACTGTCACTTGGATCAACATAACTAAAATTTAAAGATATGATAATGATGTAATTCTTTCGAGATTATATTTGCAACTTCAATATCTAAAGGATACAATTGGTTTCATTCATTTTGGGTCAATATTTCATAGTTTATTAAGTTCTAAAGTGACAATAACTGTAATTTAAACATAAGGTCACTTGGATCACTCTAACTTGATTTGTGTATATCGAAATTCATTTTTTCTTTTTTTTATAGAATGGTAACAGAAATTCTCTTTTCCTACATATTTTTTATTAATTTTTTTTTGTAATTTATTATTTTTCCCAAACTCTTGAAGAGATAGGTTGTTGAATGCCCAAACAAGCTATGTTTAGTTAAAGTAATATTTAAAAGTGATAATGAAATCAATATGTATTAAAATTATATTCATTAGAAAGCTTGTTCCAAATAGAATCATACTACATAGATAGATTTTTCAAATGGATTCATTTGATTTTCCAAAACATAAAGTTGAAGTGATTTTTTGTCAGCATTTTAATAGGTGTGAAGGAGACTCCATTCTAGGTATGAATGAGGATTATAGGTGTTATATCAATGTTTTTTTAATCTAAGATGCTTTGAGCCAACCATTTGTAATTAATTCCTTCAAATGGAACCTCTCAAGGCTTAAATCACCATATTTTATTAAAAATGTGTTATTTCAACAAAAATTAGCATGTCTAAAAAAGTGGGACACACTATTATGGGACCACCCAAGGAAGACAATGTTAGCCAAGGAAATAGTTTATGTGGTGACCAAGCTTTCCAAAGAAGATAGAGAAGTTGGACACAGTATTGACCGAGCATCAATATTTTGCATTTGATGAAGAATTCAGATTTCTAGCCGACATCATTGAACTCTTGGATTATGTAAAATGTGTTGACTTTATTTATTGATTGTGTGAAAGCATTTAATGCACTGTAAAACATTTTATTGTAAATCTTTAAGAAGATTTGAGATATTTCTAAAAGGATAGCCGAAGAACATAATGTAGGATGAATTCAATGAATCTGACCTACCCCTAAGATCTACAAAGGATATTAAGTGACAAAAGATGTATTGACCTAACAGAGGTAGTATCAAGGAAACCTAAGCGAGAGGTTCAATGTAGAGAAAGAAGTGGATGTTGAAAGTGTTGTTGATGTTATTGACTGGCTAAATAGAAAAGGATAAAGGAAAAGGCTAAAGGAGCAAATTAGTAATGCAGATGGAAAAGATTCACAATCAGTAAGCCAACATATGTGTATGAAATTAGATCTGATATTTGCAAAGTGAGTTGTATGTTTCTCAGATCAATATTACTGCTACTTTCTAACCATTGTAACAGTCAAAATCCTTTTAACACAGGTTGACCTAATAGTCATAGGTATAAATCCTTTGAACAAGGTTGCATTATAATGGAGTGTATGTAAGTCTTATAACAAGGGGCACTTTTAATAGAGTGGTTTAAATCCTTTAACTGGGTCACACCTGACAGTGTGTTTGTAACCTTTGATAGGGTTGGCTTTTCACCGAGTTCACTTCAGAAGAGTGAACATAATAGTAACATGTTACAAAGTGGTTTTACCCAAATTGGGTTTCCACTATAAATCCAAGTGTATATACTTGTGTGAATGTTTTGGTTTGAACATTTATGTATTTTACAAGTTAGATGCTATTGGATAAGTGGACTGCACTGTTATATGTTTCTATTATGCAATCAATAATGACTGATTAGGTGTTGGTTATTAGATCTAATTTGTTGAAGAGTTTAAAGTTTGTTTTATACATCTGGACCTGAGAACAACTAATTCACCCTCCCTCTTTGTTTCTCTAAATCATATTAACAATTGGTATCAGAGTTGTTGGTGCTTATAGAGAACAATTTTGAAGGTACTTGAAGAAAATGATGAAGATGTATAAGAAGGAGGTACCTAAGCTAAATAAGGAAAACTTTCCTACATGGAAAAGTTTGATGACGTTGCATCTGGTCAGTATTGGTGATTTTGCTAAGTATTACATTGAGCATGACTATGTCACACATGCCGCACCTCTGAATACCGAGGAAATGAAAGCTAAACAAGAGCACAACCAAGCAATGTTTGAAATTGTGTCTGCCCTATGTTATCTAGAATTTGAAGACATCAAAGACTGCAGTACTGTAAATCAAATATGGGACACCCTTGCAAGCATTTATGGTGGTGATGTGAATGTGTTAAGAGAAAAAGCTAAGAGCCTAAGAGGTAAATTTAATGAAATGAGAATGCAAGAAGGTGAGAATATTGCACAATATTGTGGTAGAATAAAACAAGTTGTAAATGCTATTAGAGGAGCAAATGGAACTATTGAGGATGAAATTATAATAGGAAAAGTATTGAGAACTCTACGTCCTATCTATGCAATCAAAATTTCTACAATCCAAGAATCTAGATGTAACTCTCCTAATGTCCTTATTTTAGAAAGTTTGGTTGGTAAGCTTACTACTTTTGAACTTTCTAACTAAGATAGCTTCACTATTGGTAGTATTCAATCTTCTTTTTAAGTCACAAATGCTTCTGAATAAGTCAAAGAAGGAAAAATAAAGATGCATCAATGAAAGTGAAAGTGATAGTGATAGTGGCACATCTGATGAAGAACTTGAGGATCTAGAAGCAGTTATGGGAAGACTGAAAAGGGGAAAAGGAAGGTACAAAGGTAAACTCCCTATTATATGTTTTTCATGTAATAAAGTTGGTCATATAGATGCTAGATGTCCTAACAGGGATAATAAGGATGAAGAAAGAGACAACAAGCACAAAGACAAAAGAGAAGATAGAGGTTACCGAAGATACAAGGACTACAAAGGGAAAGGTAAGAAATCCTACTACATTGTTGAAGAAGAGAATGCTACTAATAGTGATGATCTTGAAATTGAAGTTGTCTATGTTGCAATGAAAGATGAATCTGATGAGGATGAGAAAACTGCATTGATATCTTATGTGAACAAAAATGATAAGTAGATTATTGACAGTGGTTGCTCACATCATATGACTAGAGATAAGAGTAAGTTTGATACCTTAAACCATTATAAAGGTAGGAGTGTCAAATTTGGAAATGATGCACCATGTCCTATTAGAGGAAAAGGATTGATTAAGCTGACTGATAAGATCTCTTGTGAAAATGCTTATTGGATTGAGGGTCTTAACTATAATCTATTGAGTGTTGCACAACTTAATAGCACTGGCTACCGAGTGGAATTTCATCACAAGAAGGCCAAAATCTTGGATGCCACAGGTGAACTAATTTGAAGTGGAGAACAGACAAGAGGTAATTTTTTCTATCTAGACCTATCTAAAGAAACATGTATGACTACACAACTTGATGATATTTGGTTATGGCATAAGTGGCTATGTCATAATAACTTTGATAATCTGGTAGAAATTAGCAATAAAAAGAAAGTGAGAGGTCTACCAAGATTGAAGAAACTTGAGAATGTACTGTGCAAAGAATGTCAGTTGGGTAAGATGACTAAGTCTAGTTTCAAGAGTAAAACCTTTACTTTTGAGAACATATTAGATTTGGTTCATACTGACCTTTGTGCATTGATGGGTGTACAAAGCTATTGTGGTGCTAGATATTTTATCCTATTTGTTGATGATTATACCACAATGATGCATGTAATGTTCTTAAAAGAAAAATTTGATGCTTTTCAATTCTTTAAGTGGTATCTGACCGAGGTAGAGAATTTACATCAAATGATTTTAATATGTTTTGTAATGATAGAGGGATCAAAAGACAGATGTTTGTACCTAGAACTCCTCCACGGAATGGTATAGAAGAGAGAAGGAACAGATCTATCTTGGACTTTCCATGGATACTAATGATTGAAAAGAATGTTGTACGTAAGTATTGGAAAGAATGTGTAAGTACAGCTATTTATACTTAACCAAGTACAGATCAAAAAAGGTACAAATCTGACAACTTATGAATTATGGCATGGGTATGCACCGAATGTAAAGTACTTTAGAATTTTTGGACGTAAGTGCTACATATTAAAGGATAGTAGGAATGGAAAATTTGATGCTAAAAGTGATGAGGGTATATTCCTAGGCTATTCCACAGAAAGTAAAGCTTATAAGTGTTTGAATTCTAACACTAACAAAATTGTGAAAAGTGTGAATGTCAAAGTTGGTGAGTATGCAGAGAAAAATGAAGCTAATAGTAACAAAGTACTAGAAGATTACAGATCTTTTTTGTATATAGAGGAAGAAGAGGAAAGTGACAAACCTACACCTAATGCTGAGTCTTGGGTAAGCAATGCCGAGCATCAGCATAACAATGCTGAGAGAGAAGAAGAACGTGTCAAGCGACAGGAAGAAGCTATCGAGTATCAGGAAGAGGTTGCTAAGAATTCAAAAGCTGAATATGACAATCTTGTTGGTGAACTTGATGAGCCAAATGAAAGAAGAGTATAACCTATTCTAGCACAATATGTAAGGAGACATCACAAGCTTGAACAGATTATTGGAGATAAAGATACTAGAATTCAAACCAGAAGCAAGGCAAAAGATCCAACATGTTTACTATGTGAATATGAGCCTAAGACAACAAAGGAAGCATTATAAAATGAAGACTAGATAGAAGCAATGGATGAAGAGATTGACCAAATAGAAAAGAATGATACTTGGACTCTAGTGTCGAGACTAGAAGATAAGAATGTCATTGGGACAAAGTGCGTATTTCGTAATCAGCTGAATGAACATGGTCAAATCACAAGAAACAAGGCTAGGCTGGTATGCAAAGGCTATGCACAAGAAGAAGGAATAGATTATGGGGAAATATTTGCCCCTATAGAAAGATTGGAAGGAGTCAGAACTCTACTTGCATATATTGCCTATAACAGTTTCAAGGTATACAAAATGGATGTCAACTTTGCATTTTTAAATGGTATATTGGAAGAAGAAGTATATATTGAATAGCCAGAAGGATTTTTTTATCCAAATAGAAGACACATGGTTTGCAAACTGAATTTAAAGCACTATATGGAATAAAATGAGCTCCCATAGCATGGTATGAGAGATTGCACAACTACCTAATATAGATTGGATTCTCAAGGACAAATGACACAAGAAATCTATACATGAAAGATGGAGAAGGTAAAGGAATCATGTTAGCCAAGATCTTTGTAGATGATATTATATTTGGTGGACAAGATGCCTTGTGTAAGAAATTTTCAAATGAAATACAAACTGAATTTGAAATTAGTATGTTAGGGGAGATCAAATTTTTTGTTGGTTTGCAAGTATATCAGATGGAGAAAGGAATTTTCATCACCCAGCCTAATATGCTCATGAGATACTAAAAACCTTTGGTATGGAAGACTCAAGGCCAGTAAGTACTCCCATGGCTACTGGACAGAAGTTGTCTAAGAATGATGATGTTGTAGTAGTTAATCAGACTTTTGTCATGAGCCCTAATCAGTACAAATAATGCTAATTAATATAGTAATAAATTAATAAATATAATATTAATAATTGATGCTAATCAATATTATTATATGACAATATAGTATTACTAATTAATATATTAATGATCAATATAATATAATATAATATAATATAATTATGTTACAAATAATAATATTTTTAATACATTAAATATTAAATAATAATATTAATATAATAAATAGTAAATCTTTAATTAATTAATTATTAATGATATATAATTATTAATGGAATATAATAATAATCTATAATTATTATCAAGAGATAATAATAATATATTGTTAAAATATTATTAATTAAAAATAGATGATAATATTAAATAGATAACCAATAATATAATCACAACATAATAATATTAAAATAAATAATAATAATGATGAAATAGTATAATTAATGTAAT
Organism: Chamaecyparis obtusa; assembly: GCA_027943335.1. NCBI lineage: Eukaryota > Viridiplantae > Streptophyta > Pinopsida > Cupressales > Cupressaceae > Chamaecyparis > Chamaecyparis obtusa. The sequence goes on from BSBK01006278.1 coordinate 50,364, forward strand.
AGCACACAATCAATATAATATATGAATATAATTTAATATATTATTAATAAATAAATAATAATAATAAAATTAAGATATATAAAGAAATAGATTAATAATAATAAATTTATTATTAATATAATAATATGAAAATAACATCAAATATTTAATGTTTAAATAAATAAACAATATATTATTATTATAATAATATTTATTATAAATTAATAATAATAATGTTTAATAATTAATATTAAGCAAACAATATTTAATGTTTATAATAATTATTATAATTAATATTATTAACTAATTATAATATTTAATAATAATATTAATTATTATTAACAATTAATATTAAATGCAAATATGTTCGAACCATACCAAATGGCAAATACTAATGGTCATACTATTACACCTAGTAATATCAACATTACAATGCATACGGTTATACCAAGGCATTCGATTAATAGTTTATACTCATTACAAGGCATTCGATTAATAGTTTATACCAGTTAATATTTCCTTCAAATGCATATGGTGGTAACACTATTATTGTTTTAAAACGCACCGCATTATTAATATATTCACACAGTAACATTATTGTTTTAAACGCAAAGCATTATTAATCATATTATTGTTTAAACTATTATCTAGACACGAATATTAATTATTATCCAACGCACAACAATATTAATCAAGTTTAAAACAATGATCGCTTAATGCTGAAACGTTCGCTGTAGGGACACACCGTTTTGTCCAGACTTGTATAAAATTGGTGCTCTGTGCTGTCATTATGAAAAGGTAAAAAGATAAGGTCAGCAATAAGAAAACATATCATATGGAGGAGCATGTATGGTTTAAGAGATATGAGTCTCATATCATAGTATGCACGGAATCAATAATAACGATAAGGCAAAGCTTCTTCATGTTTCAGTCAACGTAGAAAGGGAAAAAAGGACACGAACAAAATAATATAAAACATTTGGGAGAAGAATAATATTAAAAGATTTCAAGAGAAATTCAAGGAGGAAATATAGGAGAAGATCAAGGAGAAAATGTAGGAGAATATTAGAAGGAAATGAATATTAAATAAGCTTAAAAGAAAAGGCATAAAGAAGGTAAGTATATCTTTATTTAAGTTAATTTATTTATTAGCACTTATGAATTGGATATTAATATTAATATGAAATAAATATTAGAATAATAAGTTATGAAAATTTAAATAATAAATTATGAAATATAGTAATATTGTTATGAAGCAAACTTGTATTTGATTTAACTTAACTCAAATATATTGATAAATAACTAACTAATATATAATATGAAATAAATACATTATATAAAGAATTATGAATTTTTTGTGATTATAAGTATAAAATTATATAATGATATATTACAATTATTGGGGATTGGCATCGTCCTAGTAAACAACATTACAAATTACCATTCCCAAGGTAAATCCAAATACTAATTATGAATTTCAAGACAAATCAAGTTACATCCCAAAAGGGGTCATTAAAAATGGTATCAAAGCATGATCCTGCCATCCTGTAGGGTATCACAAAGATATTTCAAAGGTCACAGGTACGTATACTTGTGTAATATTAAGGTTAAGTCTCAATTTTATTTATGTTTAATGTCAAGAAAAATTCACTAAAAATGATGGAACATTTCCAAAGACATTTTGGGGAAACAATATAAATTATAATTGATTCAGTCTCAATATACAAAAAACATGTTTACTAATTGCATATTTTTTCTAATCTATCCTTCAAATCTATAATGGACTGGGAGTTTGTCGTGGATAGGAGTAATTCAACCATCGCAAGCAAGGCCATATTGGGGTCCTGCGGTAGGGTGTTTCCATCCCTAGGACAGTAATTCTACCGTTCATTGTAGACATGCATAATGGATTGGGAGTTTGTCGTGGATAGGAGTAATTCAACCATCACAGGCAAGGCCATATTGGGGTCCTGCGGTAGGGTGTTTCCATCCCTAGGACAGTAATTCTACCGTTCATTATAGACAAGCATAATGGACTGGGAGTTTGCCGTGGATAGAAGTAATTCAACCACCTTAAGGCAAGGCCATAATGGGAGCCTATGGTAGGTTGTTTCCATCCCTAGGGCAGTAATTCTACCATCCATTGTGGGTAGGAATAGAGTTAAAATCCACTTAAGTTTCTTTGAAGTTTATATATTTGTACTGATGCTTATTTTTGGTTGCAGGGTTCATAATCAAAAGCCTAATAAAGAAGTAAAGTCATTGGACATAGTAAATTCTAGGGTCTAATCAAGGTTATGTATGATGTGTCTACATTGTGTCTACTTCATGTCTTCATGCATTAATGTGTATGCTTTGTGTTTGCTTGTGTCTTCATCCATTCATATGTATACCTTGCATTCAAATGCATACTGCAGACAGAATAAAATAAAGTAATATTATAAGTAGAAATTTGAATTGGATCCAGTAGTCATCATAGGGATAACATACATTATTGTTATACAAGGTGAAACAAATATGAAAATGTTTATTGCTTGAGGACAAGCAAATTTGAGAGGGGTGGACTATCATGAGCCCTAATCAGCACAAATAATGCTAATTAATATAGTAATAAATTAATAAATATAATATTAATAATTGATGCTAATAAATATTATTATATGACAATATAATATTACTAATTAATATATTACTGATCAATATAATATAATTATATATTAATATAATATAATATAATATAATTATGTTACAAATAATAATATTTTTAATACATTAAATATTAAATAATAATATTAATATAATAAATAGTAAATCTTTAATTAATTAATTATTAATGATATATAATTATTAATGGAATATAATAATAATCTATAATTATTATCAAGAGATAATAATAATATATTGTTAAAATATTATTAATTAAAAATAGATGATAATATTAAATAGATAACCAATAATATAATCACAATATAATAATATTAAAATAAATAATAATAATGATGAAATAGTATAATTAATGTAATAGCACACAATCAATATAATATATGAATATAATTTAATATATTATTAATAAATAAATAATAATAATAAAATTAAGATATATAAAGAAATAGATTAATAATAATAAATTATTATTAATATAATAATATGAAAATAACATCAAATATTTAATGTTTAAATAAATAAACAATATATTATTATTATAATAATATTTATTATAAATTAATAATAAATAATGTTTAATAATTAATATTAAGCAAACAATATTTAATGTTATAATAATTATTATAATTAATATATTAACTAATTATAATATTTAATAATAATATTAATTATTATTAACAATTAATATTAAATGCAAATATGTTCGAACCATACCAAATGGCAAATACTAATGGTCATACTATTACACCTAGTATTATCAACATTACAATGCATACGTTATACCAAGGCATTCGATTAATAGTTTATACTCATTACAAGGCATTCGATTAATAGTTTATACCAGTTAATATTTCCTTCAAATGCATACGGTGGTAAAACTATTATTGTTTTAAAACGCACCCACATTATTAATATATTCACACGGTAACATTATTGTTTTTAAACGCAAAGCATTATTAATCATATTATTGTTTAAACTATTATCTAGACACGAATATTAATTATTATCCAACGCACAACAATATTAATCAAGTTTAAAACAATGATAGCTTAATGCTGAAATGTCCGCTGTAGGGACACACCGTTTTGTCCAGACTTGTATAAAATTGGTGCTCTGTGCTGTCATTATGAAAAGATAAAAAGATAAGGTCAGCAATAAGAAAACAAATCATACGGAGGAGCATGTATGGTTTAAGAGATATGAGTCTCATAACATAGTATGCACGGAATCAATAAGAGAAATTAATAATAACGATAAGGCAAAGCTTCTTCATGTTTCAGTCAACGTAGAAAGGGAAAAAAGGACACGAATAAAATAATATAAAAAGTTTGGGAGAAAGAATAATATTAAAAGATTTCAAGAGAAATTCAAGGAGGAAATATAGGAGAAGATCAAGGAGAAAATGTAGGAGAATATTAGAAGGAAATGAATATTAAATAAGCTTAAAAGAAAAGGCATAAGAAGGTAAGTATATCTTTATTTAAGTTAATTTATTTATTAGCACTTATGAATTGGATATTAATATTAATATGAAATAAATATTAGAATAATAAGTTATGAAAATTTAAATAATAAATTATGAAATATAGTAATATTGTTATGAAGCAAACTTGTATTTGATTTAACTTAACTCAAATATATTGATAAATAACTAACTAATATATAATATGAAATAAATACATTATATAAAGAATTATGAATTTTTTGTGATTATAAGTATAAAATTATATAATGATGTATTATAATTATTGGGATTGGCATCCTCCTAGTATACAACATTACAAATTACCATTCCCAAGGTAAATCCAAATACTAATTATGAATTTCAAGACAAATCAAGTAACGTCCCAAAAGGGGTCATTACAAATGGTATCAGAGCATGATCCTGCCATCCTATAGGGTATCACAAAGATATTTCGAAGGTCACAGGTACGTATACTTGTGTAATATTAAGGTTAAGTCTCAATTTTATTTATGTTTAATGTCAAGAAAAATTCACTAAAAATGATGGAACATTTCCAAAGACATTTTGGGGAAACAATATAAATTATAATTGATTCAGTCTCAATATACAAAAAACATGTTTACTAATTGCATATTTTTTCTAATCTATCCTTCAAATCTATAATGGACTGGGAGTTTGTCGTGGATAGGAGTAATTCAACCATCGCAGGCAAGGCCATATTGGGGTCCTGCGGTAGGGTGTTTCCATCCCTAGGACAGTAATTCTACCATTCATTGTAGACAGGCATAATGGATTGGGAGTTTGTCGTGGATAGGAGTAATTCAACCATCGCAGGCAAGGCCATATTGGGGTCCTGCGGTAGGGTGTTTCCATCCCTAGGACAGTAATTCTACCGTTCATTATAGACAAGCATAATGGACTGGGAGTTTGCCGTGGACAGAAGTAATTCAACCACCTTAAGGCAAGGCCATAATGGGAGTCTATGGTAGGTTGTTTCCATCCCTAGGGCAGTAATTCTACCATCCATTGTGGGTAGGAATAGAGTTAAAATCCACTTAAGTTTCTTTGAAGTTTATATATTTGTACTGATGCTTATTTTTGGTTGCAGGGTTCATAATCAAAAGCCTAATAAAGAAGTAAAGTCATTGGACATAGTAAATTCTAGGTCTAATCAAGGTTATGTATGATGTGTCTACATCGTGTCTACTTCGTGTCTTCATGCATTAATGTGTATGCTTCGTGTTTGCTTTGTGTCTTCATCCATTCATATGTATACCTTGCATTCAAATGCATACTGCAGACAGAATAAATAAAGTAATATTATAAGTAGAAATTTGAATTGGATCCAGTAGTCATCATAGGGATAACATACATTATTGTTATACAAGTGAAACAAATATGAAATGTTTATTGCTTGAGGACAAGCAAATTTGAGAGGGGTGGACTGTCATGAGCCCTAATCAGTACAAATAATGCTAATTAATATAGTAATAAATTAATAAATATAATATTAATAATTAATATATTACTGATCAATATAATATAATTATATATTAATATAATATAATATAATATAACTATGTTACAAATAATAATATTTTTAATACATTAAATATTAAATAATAATATTAATATAATAAATAGTAAATCTTTAATTAATTAATTATTAATGATATATAATTATTAATGGAATATAATAATAATCTATAATTATTATCAAGAGATAATAATAATATATTGTTAAAATATTATTAATTAAAAATAGATGATAATATTAAATAGATAACCAATAATATAATCACAATATAATAATATTAAAATAAATAATAATAATGATGAAATAGTATAATTAATGTAATAGCACACAATCAATATAATTATGAATATAATTTAATATATTATTAATAAATAAATAATAATATAAAATTAAGATATATAAAGAAATAGATTAATAGTAATAAATTTATTATTAATATAATAATATGAAAATAACATCAAATATTTAATGTTTAAATAAATAAACATATATTATTATTATAATAATATTTATTATAAATTAATAATAATAATGTTTAATAATTAATATTAAGCAAACAATATTTAATGTTTATAATAATTATTATAATTAATATTATTAACTAATTATAATATTTAATAATAATATTAATTATTATTAACAATTAATATTAAATGCAAATATGTTCGAACCATACCAAATGGCAAATACTAATGGTCATACTATTACACCTAGTATTATCAACATTACAATGCATACGGTTATACCAAGGCATTCGATTAATAGTTTATACTCATTACAAGGCATTCGATTAATAGTTTATACCAATTAATATTTCCTTCAAATGCATACGGTGGTAAAACTATTATTGTTTTAAAACACACCGCATTATTAATATATTCACACGGTAACATTATTGTTTTAAACGCAAAGCATTATTAATCATATTATTGTTTAAACTATTATCTAGACACGAATATTAATTATTATCCAATGCACAACATCATTAATCAAGTTTAAAACAATGATAGCTTAATGCTGAAACGTCCGCTGTAGGGACACACCGTTTTGTCCAGACTTGTATAAAATTGGTGCTCTGTGCTGTCATTATGAAAAGGTAAAAAGATAAGGTCAGCAATAAGAAAACATATCATACGGAGGAGCATGTATGGTTTAAGAGATATGAGTCTCATAACATAGTATGCACGGAATCAATAAGAGAAATTAATAATAACGATAAGGCAAAGCTTCTTCATGTTTCAGTCAACGTAGAAAGGGAAAAAAGGACACGAACAAAATAATATAAAAAGTTTGGGAGAAGAATAATATTAAAAGATTTCAAGAGAAATTCAAGGAGGAAATATAGGAGAAGATCAAGGAGAAAATGTAGGAGAATATTAGAAGAAATGAATATTAAATAAGCTTAAAAGAAAAGGCATAAAGAAGGTAAGTATATCTTTATTTAAGTTAATTTATTTATTAGCACTTATGAATTGGATATTAATATTAATATGAAATAAATATTAGAATAATAAGTTATGAAATTTAAATAATAAATTATGAAATATAGTAATATTGTTATGAAGCAAACTTGTATTTGATTTAACTTAACTCAAATATATTGATAAATAACTAACTAATATATAATATGAAATAAATACATTATATAAAGAATTATGAATTTTTTGTGATTATAAGTATAAAATTATATAATGATATATTATAATTATTGGGGATTGCATCCTCCTAGTATACAACATTACAAATTACCATTCCCAAGGTAAATCCAAATACTAATTATGAATTTCAGACAAATCAAGTAACGTCCCAAAAGGGGTCATTACAACTTTGTATAGATCTATGATCAGAAAGCTACAATATGTTGTACATAGAAGACCAGATATTGCATTAGCCATTGGGATTGTGGCAAGATTTTTTGCCAATCCTAAGGAAACTCACATGATGGCAATTAAAATAATCATGAGATATTTGAAGGGAACTGTTGACTATGGATTGTACTATAAGAAGAATGAAAAATTTGAACTAAGAGTGTATACAGATGCTGATTGGGTAGGAAATATAGATGACAAAAAGAGTACTAGTGGTGGAGCTTTCTTTCTTGGACAGAGATTAGTTTCCTAGACAAGCAAGAAATAAAATTGCATTTCCGATCTACTATTAAAGCTGAGTATGTGGCTGCAACTGTCAATTGTTCAAATTTGATATGGATAAAGCAATTGTTGGTAGGCATGAAAGAAGAAATCACTGAACCAGTTGTCATCTTCTATGACAACACAAGTGCTATCAACATCTCTAAAAACCCAGTGATGCACACAAAGACCAAACACATTTCCATCAAGTATCATTACTTGAGAGAACTGGTAGAAGATAAAGAGGTCCACATGGAATATGTGAATACCAAGGAATAATTAGCAGATATATTCACTAAAGCTTTACCTAAAGAAGCCCATTAATACCTGAGAAGTCAATTAGGGGTCCTTCCCCTAATTGAGGCTTCCTAGTCAAGCTAGGAGCACTACATCAAGTGTGCTGCAAAGAACATCTAACATATTAATGTAGAGAAAGGTCATACTTTAGGAGTAGCGTAGAGTTGTGAAGAGCACAACAAAGTCAGAATCAGTCATAAGCAAGATGACAAAGGGAGAAATATTCTATTGAACTGAAAGGATGATACCTACATCTACAGGATGTATGTTTTTGTTGCTACTTTGGCAATTTTGTCAAAGAGGGAGATGATGATAGATGAATACACAGAATGAGAAGATCAAGATAGTGAGAGAAATATAGTGGATGGTCAGGCATGGCTAATTGACTCTATATCATAATGAAGCTAAGGATATTATAAATTTCTCTAATGGACAGATTAGTTTTTTGGATTGGTTGGTACAATTCATGTGATATTCATATGGTGTTTCCATCAATGCCAAGAGGGAGATTGTTGGAAACTGCAATTGAAGCAATTTTTGTATTGTCATTGATGTCAAACCTTAACTGGTAAGACTATTGTTATTTAAGAAAGTACTATATCTATTTGAGTGTTGGTAAGGGTATAGGCAAGGTTGGTAACAATAGCACCTGAGGAAAGGTTGAGTTATCTTGATACTTTAATGAGTACTTGATTATGTGGCACAATGATAAGACAATGTATTGTTTATCTAAGTAAGAATGAATACTATACTGGTAGGCTTAACCGAGCAAAAGTGAAGAAATCTAGTTTAAGCTGAGTGTTGTTTGTGTCAACTGAGCTAGTGAGTGCCGAGTAAAATTAGTATTGAATGAACACTAGTTAATTGCTGAGGAAGATAGTGTTAGCCAAGGAAACAGTTTATGTGGTGACCGAGCTTTCCAAAGAAGACCCAAAATTTGGACATAGTATTGACTCAGCGTCAGTATTTTGCATTTGATGAAGAATTCAGATTTCTAGCTGACATCGTTGAATTCTTGGATTATGTAAAACGTGTTGACTTTATTTATTGATTGTATGAAAATATTTAATGCACTATAAAATGTTTTATTGTAAATCTTTAAGAAGATTTGAGCTATTTCTAAAATGATAGCCGAAGAACATAATGTAGGATGGATTCAATGAATCTGACCTAACCCTAAGATCTAAGAAGGATATTAAGTGGCAAAAGATGTATTGACCTAACAAAGGTAGTATTAAGGAAACCTAAGTGAGAGGTTTAATGTAGAGAGAGAAGTGGATGCTGGAATTGTTGTTCATGTTATTGACTATCTAAGTAGAAAAGGCTGAAGGAGAAGTGTTGTGATCGCTTGAAGGGTTCCAAGAATATCAGTAATGTAGATGGAAAAGATTCATAGTCAGTAAGCTAGCATATGTGTATGGAATTGAATCTGATATTTGCAAAGTGGGTTGTATGTTTCTCAAATCAATATTACTACTACTTTCCAACCATTGTAATAGTAAAAATCCTTTTAACAAAGGTTGACCTAATAGTCATAGGTATAAATTCTTTGAACAAGGTTGCATTCTAATGGAGTGTATGTAATTCCTATAACAAGGTGCACTTTTAATAAAGTGGTTTAAATCCTTTAACTGGGTCACACCTGACAGTGTGCTTGTAACCTTTGATAGGGTTGGCTTTTCACTGAGCTCACTTGAGAAGAGTGAACATAATAGTAGCATGTTACAAAGTGGTTTTTCCCAAAATGGGTTTTCACTATAAATGCTAGTGTTTATACTTGTGTGAATGTTTTGGTTTGAACATTTCTTTGTTTTACAAGTTAGATGCTATTGGATAAGTGGATTGCACTATTATATGTTTCTATTATGTAATCAGTAATGACCAAGTAGGTGTTGGTTATTAGATCTGATTTGTTGAAGATTTTAAAGTTTGTTTTATATAACTGGACCTAAGAACAATTGATTCACCCCCCCCTCTTTGTTGTTCTAAATCATATTAACACATTCCAACTTGGAAGATCTAGGTTTTGGAGTAATCTATGAGCAATACAAGAATTTGAGTTATGATATGTTAGTGCTAAAAGATGAATATAAATGCATTGCAGAAAAAGGTTTCTATCATGGGTTTAGTTATCCTAATAAATCTGAAGAAGATAAGATCATATACATGTCCTGAGAAGAATCCATGAGATGAACTCATTTGGCTTGACTTGCCACACAAAATAAAAAAAGAAGGTAATTCATATTATTAATGGTCTATGTTCAAATGATGATGTACATGTTCTTCATACCATACCCAAAGAAGAAGTAATTAGTTTGAGTAAATACAACTGGGATTATTGTACAATGACTATGAATGACATAATAGATGAAGAAGTGAAGTATGCATCAATGGGTATTGGATATATGGCCTATCAATCCACTCCATTGAATAGTAGACCTGGTGGTTCTATTCATACAACATATAAAATAATCAAGGAGAATGCTAACTATGATCTAGCTGAAGTGATGAGAGAACACCTTATGTTGAATCTAGAGAAGATCAACAAGGACAAGAGAAAAAAAAATCAAGTATGGTTAGGTGATCATGTGCCTATTCTTCTATTTTCAAATCATGTTCCTTAGTATCAATAATGTATCATAGAAAATAGGTAATCCTATTTCTATTCAGATAAAAAATATTGATCAAAATCTTGGGAACTGAATTTACTAGAAAAATCTAGGTTTATTTCAAGAAATTTCAGAACATGCATGACAAAGAAAGGATACCTTCATAGATTGTAGAAAAATACAAGGATATCATTTTATTTTTGGTCGATACTAATAATTTTTGGATGGAAGAAGTTAATTTGAGGACCTCATGGGTGATGGCTATGGGATATGAAGTAGATGGAGATATGTAAACAATATATGAAGAAAACTTGTTAGCTAAACGGGTAGATCCCAAGACTCCAAGGTTTGGAAAATTTCAAGAAAATTCACTTGAAGAACAATATTAATTATTGAAACTAGTCATTGATAAAGAAGGTGATAAAATAAGTAGAACAATTTCTAACTCAGAGAGATTTTACAAAGGAAGAAATTGAGAAAGTAAGAGCTAAGCATGCTGCAAAACAAGACAACACATTAGGTGCTGAGAAGGATGATAATGTTGAAGTAGAAGGTGCAACTGGTAGGAAAACTAGAAGTGCTATAGTGAAAAAGGAGAAATAAGAAAAATCAATAGGTCTGATGGGAACTACTTCTAAGAAATCAACCAAGGCTTCGAAACCTACTACACTGGTCAAAGAAGAAGCCAAACCTCCAGTTGCTATAGGAAAAAGAAAGAAGAAGAAAGAAAAGAGAGACAAATTTGTCACTAATGATGAAATTGAAGAGACTAGATTGGAGAAGGACTAGAAAGAGCTCAAATATAAAGGTAATAAATCTAAGGTGGTAGGTTCCCCTACCATTAAGACAACTAAACCTTAGTTAGATTTTAAATTGTTTGTATCTATTGATAAGATTATCAATGAAGTAAGAAAGTGGTGTATACTTGTTGGAGTGAATAAATATCATGATAATTTTGGGAAAGAGGATCATGAATTAATTGAAGATATTGTATTTTCTAGTATGAACAAGTTTATTTTAACTTTGATGGAGTTACAAGTGTAAGAATTTGCAAATAGAAAATATTGAACCAAGATCAAGAGGTTGAAGAAAAACACAAGAGAGAAAATATGAATGCAAGGGTGGATTGAATAGATCCAATGAATTAATGATATTCACCAATTGGTTGTTGATTGAAATGATTACATAATAGGCCTCCTTATATAGGAAAGGTGATATGAGAGAATGATAAGGAGCTGATAAGCTATCTCCTATGCTAGGTGTAATCACAAGTCCCCCAAATGTGGATCATCCTCCAATATGAAATAAAGTATGTGCATTGGATTAGGATGATAATGTGATAAGAGCACAAAAGTTGGATCTCACACACAACGAGGTATGTGATGACAACTATCACACCAAAAGTGGAATTTCTCCTACACCATGTGCTTAATAGATTTACACACTCCTAGGTGTCTCAATCACTAACTACTATGAAATGAATTAACCTAAGTAAGATTAAGTAAAGTGTAATTAGGAATAATTAATTACACCAACACCCCCCTTTAATTGCAACTTAGGGGAATGCACTTAAACTCACAATGCAAGATGGGTCCTGGCAGCTAGGCCATGTTAGGTACCCATGTACAAAATACATGAAATGCATAACTCTCATAAAGTGGAGAAAGAGGGAAAACCTCATGGGAAAAACCCTCCCCCAAAAACAGAGAAGAAAACAAGATGCATGGATGGATGGAGTACTCAAGACCCCCCAAGAACTACATACATCATGTATATACAAAGAATTATCCCCCCATAAGAAGGATAGTTGGAGACATGATATCCCCCCCATAATGTAGAAGCTCCCATGTTGATGAAGAGTACCTACAAACAATAGATCAACGAATGCTTACAAGAAACATGTCTCCCCTTAGGAATAAATAGATACATCAAATGATGAAGAAGCCAATCCATGTGCAAATGGAAGGAGGAAGAAGATGAAGGTCTCCATGAATGAATCTCTCAGGACTAAGTAGGAATCTCCAAGCTCAAAGAATCTATCACTTCATGTGACAAATCAAGTGATGAAGGAGAAGAATCAAGTACACCAATCTCCAAAGAAGGTGAAGAAGTATCCCCATCTATGATGAAACTATCATCAAGGGAAAGAGAAACTCCCTCATGTATGTCTTCCAAATCTGCATCATGAGAATCAAGAAATGCTGAAGATGCATCCAAGTAGTCATCACACTCTATAAGATCTGAAACACTATGATTATCCTGCTGAATAGTAGAGCCCATGTCTGAACAAGCGGGAAGTGGAGGAGTAGGAAGATCAACACTTGTTTCAACAACAAAATGATTCAAGTGCCCAAAGTTCTCATCATAAGTATCCCTTGGCAAAGGGATGGGTACATCATGAATATCATCATCATTATCAACAAAAGTAGAAAAAGAATACAAGTGGGATGTATGATCAACAACTCCCATAGCTATGACATTTCTAGACTCCATGTCCCTAATGTAGACATAATCAGGAGTGAAATCAACAATTTTACCTTGTGCCCCATGTGTAATTTGGTAAATAGAAAGGAGATTAGTGGTCAAGGATGGTACACAAAGAACATCATTAAATGTCCCCTCTCCCATAGGAATAGAACCTTTCCCACAAACTTTCATGAAAGTATTGTTACCCATCAAAATATTAGGAGAATTACAAGGCTCAAAAGAAGAAAACATATCCATAGAAGATGCCATATGATGTGATGCACTTGAATCAAGAAGCCATTTACCTTGCTCAAGATGTGTGGAAGCCATGAGTGCTTGTCCTTTACCTTTATCTTTGGATGATGATGGAGATGTAGAAGCTACCAAATGTGTAGAAGAAGGAGCAGACACTGATCAGGGCAACTTAATGTTGTGTTTCTAAATAATGTGAGTTAGCTCATCAATCTTCTTTTGAAAACAATTATGCTCATCATGTCCTAACTTTTGAAAATATGCACATTTATCTCTCTTTCTTCTAGATGATTCCTCTCTTGAAGAGGACTTGGATTCAGTACTTTTTGGTGAAGAAGATTCATTACCTTTGTCATGAGGCTTAGGATCCCTATTGTGTTTCTTTCCTTTTCCATTAGAAGCCTTTGAAGTAGACTCACTTGCAATCAATGCTTGATGTGTGGAAGGCTTCAACTAACCCATGTGTGCTAACTTTGTTTGTTCCCTTGTGAGTTGCACTGCAAATTCATCAAGAGAGGGCAATTTTTATGCACTACCAAGAGCATCCATAGTAGCATAGAATGTAGAAACAAAGATAGAATATCAGGACCAAGCTTGGAAAGAATAGAAAAGATCAATTGTTCATCCCCTTTAACAATGCCACATGAAGAAAGCTCCGATCTAATAGTATTGAACTTAGAGAAAAAATCTTGAATATTGTCAAAATCACTAGGATTTAGACCTATGAGATCATTCTCTAATTTCAATTTTCTCATTCTATCAGGTTTACCAAAGAGTCCTTCCAATGTCATCCAAGCATCATGAGGATGTGTGCAAGATGCAATATGAAAGTGCAAGTCGCGAGAGATGGATGATCTAAGAGATTCAAGTGCTTTATCTCTTCTATCAAACCATTTTCTCCTTTCTACAACACCTGTTTGAGGTTCTTAATCATGCCCAAGAGTCATTCTAAGCAATCCAAGACTCAACAAATGATCACTTAAAGATACTTTCCATTCATGGTAGTTATATGGAGTGAGGATTTTAACCTTTGAATTATCCATATTTCAACCAAATAATGACTGATAACTACTGATAACTTCTTCAAATTACTGATGCAAATCAGAAAATTGAAATCTAAGGATTAACCAAGTGCAATTATAGCCCCAAAATGATATATTTCTGAAAGTGATATGTCTACCCAAAATCACTCAAATCTAATTGCATATCTAGAAATTAGACAAAAAATCATGCACTTTCAAAAAAAAATTCACCTCAAAATGTTACCGTATGTGCCCAAACGAAGCCCTGGAAGTTAGAGAAATTAGGAATAGACAGGTACAGTCACTAAAAACTAAAATTTTTGATAAATGTGGCCACCAAAATGAAAAATCAACACCACCACTGGATTCTTGACAAAATTTTACCCAATTTCAAAAAAAAAATTCTTGAAAAAAGGAGCAAAATTGAGCAATATATGGCCCTCTGAAGTCGGACTGTCAAAATGAAAACTCCAATGGTGAAGGTTGCAAAATTTCAAACCCTGTTGATGCAGAGAAACACTGCATTAAATTTGACATTCAAATGGCCATCAAAAAGGCCCAATTTCACTATGCTGTGACGGCTAGATGGCCATCAAATTTAGGCTCACCAAATTATGATGTCTGCGAAAAAGAGGGCCCCTCTATTGATGTGTCTAGTCACACAAGTCCATACCGAATGGACGTGGTGAGGTGGAGGATGACATGGATTTGACTGCATATTAGGTTGTTGATGTGGCAAGATCACCACATGGCACTCTGCAATTGGTGTATGGGCTGCTGAGGTGTCATCCATGGACTGTGCTAGGTGTCGATCAATGGGCTACTGGCTGGGCCCATTGGAAGATGCATGGCAGCCACTTTGGCAGTTTTGAGGACTCCATGTGTCCTGCTAGCTTGGTGGGTGGTTGGGGCAGAGGGCAGCGCACATGGGGGCATGTTGGCAGAGGCGGCCGTAGGTGCAAAGACCGTCGGTGAGAAGAGAGGTGGCACTGCTTCTCAGACGGTGACAGAGGAGTGGTGGCAGGTTAGGGTCTATACCTCTGAGGTGGTTGCTTTTAGAGTAGCAGTGTTGACTACAGAGTACCGCCAGATAAGTGCTGCCTGCTGCAGACTGCCGGTAATCAGTTGAGATGTGATAGAAACTGCTAATCGGTTGAGATTACCAAGAAATTTGGAGATGTGGCCAGCAGAGGATGACCATGAGGTTTAAACCCCCTTTCAATATATATATTTTTTATGTGAATATAAAAAAACAAAGGGGCCGTACCATCCCCGATCTGGAAATTTTTTTTTTGAAAAATTGCAAAAAATTAAAAAAAATAGTTTTTTTTTACAAAATAGTACCGTAGAGGTGTAGATCAGGCCTATCGTCTGATTTGCAAAAATTTTTTGCCTCAGATTGGACTTTCGCCGAATATAGGTGATTTTATAGTTGATTTTAACTAAAATAACCTCTTGGATGCAATGGTGAGGTCAGATCTGCTCCAAGACACCTTTATCACACGCTAGTTCTCAGATCTGAGATTTGGACCTTCAAAGCTTGCAACAAGATCTCTTCAAATCGACTGATCTAAATGCTTCAATGGCTCTGATACCATGTAAGAATTTGCAAATAGCAAATAGTGAACCAAGATCAAGAGGTTGAAGAAAAGCACAAGAGAGAAAATATGAATGCAAGGATGGATTGAATAGATCCAATGAATTAATGATATTCACCAATTGGATGTTGATTGAAATGATTACATAATAGGCCTCCTTATATAGGAAAGGTGATATGAGAGAATGATAAGGAGCTGATAAGCTATCTCTTATGCTAGGTGTAATCACATGTCCACCAAATGTGGATCATCCTCCAATATGCAATAAAGTATGTGCATTGGATTAGGATGATAATATGATAAGAGCACAAAAGGTGGATATCACACACAATGAGGTATGTGATGACAAGTATCACATCAAAAGTGGAATTTCTCCTACACCATGTGCTTAATAGATGTGCACACTCCTAGGTGTCTCAATTAGTAACTACTATGCAATGTATTAACCTAAGTAAGATTAAGTAAAGTGTAATTAGGAATAATTAATTACACCAACAACAAGGACATATACCCTCTTCCTTGTATAACAAACTTGATGCTAGATGACATGCTTCCATTAAATAGGATAAGGAATTAATAGAGAATGTGGTGATGAAATTGCAACCAAAGATGACTCAAGAAGTGAAAAAGATACTTGTAGAGACAAGACCATTGTTCAAGACAAAGAAGAGACTCACAAGATTACCATGTGGTGAATCACTTGGTGTACAAGATGAAATATAATTTATTTTGATGAAACATATTGGTATGATACAAGATGAAAAGGATGAAGAGCATGAAGAGAAACCAATAAAATAACATTGAAATTATATAGTGGTTACTCAAATAGATGAGAGTTTTACTATTGACAGTGTGAAGGTCACACTTGATGATCTCATAGATGAGATGGATAATGTTGATGATATTCTCTTTATGAAAATACATGATGATCCCATAGATGCACAAGAACAATAGAAAATAGTGGAGGAACAAAAAGAAGATGAACTAGTAAACTTGGTTACTGGAGTCAAGCTATGATTGATGATGTACAAGAGAATGTTCTAACAAATGACCAATAGGAAGATTGAAAGAAGAAAAGGATGATAAAGAGAATGATATGAAAATGAAATTGGAGGAAGTAATTACAGAGAAAGAACAAGAAAAGGAAACACCTTCCTCACTAAAAAAGATGTGTGTGGTTGAGGATGACTTACCAGTTAATGATAAAATAGAATTGTTGCCCAAAATTGCCTATTTTATACAATTTTGCCAGACTCATTCCCAGGTCTCTATTTCTATCTTTCCAGACACTCCTAAAATTTTCATAGCCGTCTGATACGTCCTTTGGCCTCTGTGAATGTTTAAGTCCCTGCTGCAAGTTGTTTTTGCTTGCAAAATAGATCCTCAAGGTTTCATGTTTTGCGCCCTTAACCCCATGTTCTTTGATGTATTGTCAAACCCCAGTTTAGATTGCGTGACCTAATTCACAAAACCCTCAAATATTTTCAATTTTTAAGCTTGCAAGAAATATAGGTGTCGTAGGGTTCCAAAAGAGTTCACTGTCGAAATCCTAGTGTGTTTTCGACCTCTAATTTGAAAACCCTCTATGTTTTTTACCTTCAAGCATGCAACTCCAACCAGGTGGGTCCTAGTTCCTCATAACCATTTCCATGTGTGGCAGAAATCTATAGTGGTCACATGTTCAAATGGGATCTTTCGACCCCATGCAATCATGCGACAACCATCTGATGCGGCGGTCTATGGGTCTGGGTTGCAATTTGGTGGTGGTGGAAAGAGATCTATGGTGGTCGTAAGATCTCATGGGATCTTCCAACCCCATGAGATCTTGCACCTACCATTAGATTAGAATATAAGCTTTTAGGTGGGCCCGGGGTTGGTAAAGCAACTGCGTGGTTGTGCGGTTAAAGGATTTCACGTAGTCACTGAATTGACCAGGGTTAAGGAAAGGATCAAGTGGCTTGATGACTAACAGGCTTGTCACATGATTTCATGTAGCTTTCCAACCACATGCGAACATGCGACCGACTCTTTTTGGAGGGAGTTTGAAATTTTGGAGGGCCTGAGGTGTCTTGCATGGCAAGATGACAGGTTCTAAGAGGCTTATCGCATGATCACATGAGGCTTTTTGAGCTCATGCGATCATGCGACCAATGTTCAAATTCAACCATTTTTTAATCTGGTTTGTGGGCTGTGAAGTGAATGGTAGATTATAAAGGCTTGTTGCATGATTGCATGCAAGTTTTTCAGCTCATGTGATCCTGCGACTGGTGTTGTTTCGAAATAGTGTGATTCCTTTCGCAGGCTTTTCTTCTACAAAGTTGTTTGTGAGCAGTGGGTAGCTAAGAGTTTATGTCGCTAGGATGGTTGCAGGTTTCAAGGTTGATGAAGAGGATCTAGGTAGCCATCGCATATTCATCTTTGTCCTAGCAAGGTACTAGTTTGCACATTTATGGTAAGGTTTGACAGGTGTGATGTCTTGCGGGTCCAGGTGTCTATGCGGCAGTAGAGGCAAGTTTTCAAAGGCTTGTCGCATGATCGCATGAAGGTTTTTGGGCTCATACAATCATGTGACCAATGACATTTTCAAAGTGGTGCGGCCAGTTTTGGTGGGCTTTCTTCAATAGAGGATGTTTGCAAAATATGGGTAGCTCAGAATTGATGATTTCAAAGGTGTTTGCAGTTGAGAAAGATAATGAAGAGGCCTGGCCAGCTACCATGAGTCAAGCCCTATCCCGGAAGGTACTAGTTTGCATTCATGGCCGGACTTTGGTGCAGTAAAGAAGATGAATCTAGACTATTTATCTACAGGCCATGTAGTACAGGGATGGGCATGCAACTTGAAGTCTAATTGGCCATGATTTTGTAGAGTAACATTTATGATCAGTCTTGGTTCTCAATACCTAGGGTTTAATATTAAATTGTAAATCTTGTAACCTCGGTTAGGTTTTTAGACTCCTACCTACGTGCAATGAGGGATGTATATATTATTTTTTGGAGCCTTTAGGGCTCAGAATCCAGCAATTGTAAAAAGAATGTTTCTTTCTCAAAGAGCAATTTGTGGCATTTTTGCCCCTTTGGCTTTCTATAGTTGTAATTCCCATTGATTATTTAGATATTACAAGGCATCTTGTGACATTCTCCTGTCCTTATGCTTTCTTATGTGGATTATCTCTTATTGAATTCAATATATGCATGTTAAGTAACTTTTAGGTTTTTCTGGATTCCTCTTTCTTTTTTAAATTCATGTGTATGCTCGTGAATGATCTAATTTGAATGCTTTTGTGGGTATACTTTCACCCTGGCAATCTATCTCATTCCTATACCCAATTGTAGAGATGAATGTTTGTCTGTAGGTTATAGTCTGTGTCTGACTCTTTAGGAGTACTAGTGCCTTGAGAAATTCCTTTCCCCTGCATAGTATCCCTTTATTGTAGACCCCTCTATAAAATATTTATGCAGGCCTATTCATTGAGTTGTAATCCCCTAGACCTAGGATTGTGTACTGGTTTCATCCTTTATACTACAATTCATATCCTAATTTTGGTGCATCACCTAGTAGGATAGTTTTCTTTTAGCTTTTCCCTTTCATGCACTCCTATCCCTTTCCCTCAAAAGTTGACTTTCCTATTAAGAGCAAGCTAAGGTGATAATCCAAGAGGAACTAGCCTAGAACCTAGAGATTTCATCTCAGTTAGCAAAGGTCCCACAACCTTGAGATTATTCCCAAGTTATACTAAGTTATCAAGACTATGAGAGGTTGAGACAGAGGTGTGAATTTAGTGTATAACATTTCTGGCACACCTGGTGGGACCGTAAAAGAAGTTCATTTGTTGAAGTTATGTCATCTTTGATATGCAGGTTGCATAATATAGACCTTTAGAGGTTGTTTTACCAAGTATATCTGGTGACTCCATTGGTTTCAAAGGTGTAGGCTAGCCTTGTTTAAGGCTTATGAGAAATATTGAGACTAGAAGCTCAAAACCCACCATTTTTTCAAAGTTTCCCTCAAGAAGAAGTCACAAAAGTAGGTCAACTCAAAGAACATCCCCTACAAGGAGAGTTCAATCTACACCTCCTGATACTTCATAGAGGAGACCTTCTCCCTTTCATTCCAAAAGAAGAGGTAGATCTCTAACCCAAGACCTAGAAGAAGATTTAAATCCACTAGCAAATACAACTCATATAGTTGTTAATCTTCAGATTCCAGCTCATACAATGGCTAGAAATTTTGCCTTTACACCTTTCAATCAAGGGAGTCCATTAAATTTTGCAGTGCATCATGATGTTCCCTTGGTGGCATTGAAAAGTCTACTTGATTTCATAGGTGAAGGACATAATAAAGCTTTTGAGCACATAAGAGATGTGACCACCATCTG
Organism: Chamaecyparis obtusa; assembly: GCA_027943335.1. NCBI lineage: Eukaryota > Viridiplantae > Streptophyta > Pinopsida > Cupressales > Cupressaceae > Chamaecyparis > Chamaecyparis obtusa. The sequence goes on from BSBK01006278.1 coordinate 70,759, forward strand.
CAGCATACACAACATTATACAAGAGCATGTGGCCACCAAATTATTAGTAGCATCTCTAAAAGGTAAGGTTCTAGAGTGGTTTATAACTTTAACTGTTGGTTCTATCACTTCATGGGATGAATTAGGGGATGCATTAAGAAAACATTTTGAGGGTAAATTAGATAATTTGTCCTTGGTTGAGCAGTTAACAACCATTAAGACAGACCCTCAAGAACAAATGGCAAATTACAATAGTAGGTTCCTTAAGACATGGAATAGAATCCCAGTCTCTATAAGGCCATCAGCTAACCATGCCTTCCTGTACTACTTGAAAAGTTTGAATAAACAAATTTCTATCATGATCCAGTCTATGGGTGGTACCACTTTACCCCAAGCCTTTGACACTGTTGTCAAGGCTGAAAATTGTTTGATCCAGGCAGGTATGATACAAAGAAGACCTCCCATGCCTATCTTCCCTAGTCTCTAGCCCATTGCACTTGCACAAGTACCCCCATTTACCCCTATTCCCACAATATTAGCACCTCAAGCTAGCACCAGTGGTCAAGAGTTAACAACAAATTTCTCTCAAGAGCCACAAGAGATGAAGAGTAGTCAGCAAACTAGTATGCAAGAAATGACAAACTTGATGTAGACTCTAACCAAAGAGCTCACAAATTTGAAGAAACAAAATCAAGTCATTGGGCCACCCTTCCAACAACAAGGCCAAGGTCCTAATCAGAAATACCAAAATCAAGGATAGCCTTATCAACAAAATAGGCCACCATACCAAGGAGGCTATCAAGGGAAAAGGAAAAATTTCAATCATAGACCATTTCAACCATATAACCCTGCACCTCTCAATTCTGCAAATCCAATGAGGGATATGGTTCCTAGCCAAAATAATATGGCTATGGATTATGAATGGTGTTTTCCTTGTAATTAGCCTCACAATCAGACTACATGTTCAAATGGATTAATGAATCAAGCTCTGATGGTTCAAAATTCCTCACAAGCTCAACTAGAGGCTTCTTCTAGCGAGTTAATGCCTCAACAAGAATCACAAGAGCATGAGACTACTCTCTTTAATTGGGAACAACCAAACTTCAGTGGAGTCAATGATGATGTTTCATTTGTTTCCTATACAAGAGCAAAAAGAAGAGCTCAAGATATGGAGAGATTAGATTCTGGTACTAAGGCCACTACATCTGCAGAGCCACTATAGCAAGCTGCCCCTACCACATCTAAAGAGGTTCCTATCATCACAAGCAAAGATGGCCAAGTTCCAAAGGAGGCAGAGCCCATCATAGTAAAGGCACAACAAAAGATACACAGTGTGGCACCTTATAACATTGTAGACATCATGAAGAAGGTGAGTGTCACCATGTCCATGTGGGACTCTTTGTCTATTCCAAGACAACTGGAGATTTTGAAGAAGGCTATGTCAGAAGTAGCAACTCCTCAACCTGCAAAAGAAACTACAAAGCTAGTGTTGGTTAACACTGATCAAGAAAAGGAGACTCCAAGTAGCAACCCCAAAAACAATACCATGCAAGCTAGGAATTCAAAGCCACCTCCCTTTTATGTATCTTTGATTATTGGAGATTCTTTAGTACATAATTGCATGGTAGATAATGGAGCTACTAGTACTGTAATGCCCAAGAAAGCGGCTGACCAATTAGGACTAAAATATGAACCCTTCCAAAAGAATGTCACACAACTTGACAGATCCTCAGTCAGTACTATAGGTGTGGCCAAAGATACCAGTCTGATCTTACATGCTAGTCCTAAATTTTCCATCCTCCTTGACAAATATATCATAGATCTCCCTGCATTCTTTGCCATATGTCTATCAAGGGAGTTCACGGCAAAGATAGGTGGCTATCTATCTTTTGATTGGTCTCACATGTTATTTCACATAAGATATGGTACCAAGGTTACCATTAAGTCAGAAAAATTGGTAGCACACCATGTAGAACCTTATGTGTCTAATGAAATCAATGCCAACTACCCCATATTTGATAATAGTGATTTCCAAACCTTTAGTGAAACAAGCACTAAGATAGGAGATATCCCTGATATTTTCTTAGATGAAAGAGATTCAGAGCATGTTGTTTGGAATGTTGGTTTGGGAAACTACATGTTACAAGAAAATGATGCTATAGAGCCCAACATTTTCAAGGATGCTGACTTAGAAGATTAGAACAGTCAGGTTTGGGAACTATACTTTGATGGAGCTAGAAGCAAACATGGTTCTGGTGGTGGTGCTGTGCTGGTGTCCCCAAAAGGAGAAAGGTATTATACTACCTTTAGATTTAGTTTCTCCTGCACTAGCAACACTGCAGAATATGAAAGTTTAGTCAATGGACTAGAATGGGCTAGAAAAGGGGGCTTAAGGCCTTGAAAGTTTATGGTGACAATGAACTTGTTGTTAGCCAAGTAAGAGGGATAAGTGCAACCAAAAATGACACTTTAAAAGCATACAAATTGAGAGTTTGGGTTGCAACTGAAGATTTCCATGCTTTCAATATTGTTGCTATCCCTAGAAGGTTAAATCAAAATGCAGATAGGTTAGCTGCTATGGGATCTCAGTTTGACATCCCCAATAGCATTTCAAAAGAAGCAGATCAACAACACATCAAGATTATTGTCAGACCTTCAATTCCTGATAATAATATTAATTGGCAAGTGTTTGACAATGATGAACAAATTTTGCAGTTCTTGTTTGAAGAAGATGTCTTTTCAAGGCAAAATCAAAAGAGGTTATCATAGAACTATGGTGATCAAGTGATACAACTTAGATCCAATAAGATGCCTAAAGGTCTTGTCACCTTAGAGACTGTCTTCAAAAAGGATGATGAAGTCAAGAAAAATAAAGCTGGCCTGGTTGTCCAACAAGAACATTGTGTTGAATTAGAGTTGGAGCCAGGTAAGAGCTTACAATTTGGAAAAGTAAACACTGATTCAGAAAGGCAAGCTTACACCAAATCATTCAGAGAATTTAGTGATGTTTTTTCTTGGTAATATTAAGATCTCAAAGGTTTTAACCCTTCCCTTGCTTAGCATACCATTGAATTAGAGCCTAATGCCAAGCCAGTAAGGCAAAAGCAGAGGCCTGTTAATCCTAAGCTTGAGCCACTTATGCATAAGCAAGTGCTCAAGCTAATATAAAGTGGCATCATCTACCCCATCAAACATACTAGTTGGGTTTCCAACCTTGTTCCAGTCAGGAAGAAAAGTGGGGAGCTGAGGTTATGTGTTGACTTCAAGGATTTGAATAGAGCCTCATTAAAAGACTGCCATCCACTACCCTCTATGAAGAAAATTCTACAATGTGTCTCCGGCTCCGAGAGATTTTCATTATTGGATGGCTATTTAGGATACAATCAAATCTTAGTAAAAGAAGAGGATCAATATAAGGCTGCATTTACAACCAAGTGGGGAACCATGGAATATCAAAAGATGCCCTTTGGTTTGTCAAATGTAGGAGCTACATTTCAAAAGGTGATGGATATGGCCTTTAAAAGCCTCATGTACAAGTTTGTGTTGGTCTACCTAGATGACATAACTATCTACTCAAAGCATGCAATAGACCACATCCAATATTTGAGGTGGATTTTTGAAAGATGCAGAGAATTTGGGATATCCCTTAATCCCAAGAAGTGTGTGTATACAGTTCATGAAGGAAAACTATTGGGATATGTAGTATCCAAAGAAGGAATTATAGTGGATCCTAAGAGAATTGCAGCCATCTTGGAACTACCATTACCACATCACAAGAAAGGTCTCCAATCTTTCATAGGGAAGATAAATTTTGTTAGGAGATTCTTGCCTAACATTGCAGATTTACTCAAGCCTTTGACAACCATGTTGAAGAAAGGTTCAGCTTTCAATTGGGCTAAAGAGGGAAAAGTTAACTTCCAAGCTATTAAAGAAGCCTTAACAGAAGCTCCTGCCTTGTTAAACCCAAATTTCAATAAGGATTTTATCCTTTATGCTTATGGAGGTTCAAATGCTATATTTGCAATGTTGACCCAAGAGAATGTTGAAGGATTGGAACAACCTATTGCTTTCTTTAGCAAAGGTTTAGAAGAGTATGAACAAAGGTACTCCTTTGTAGAGAAACATGTACTTGTTGTTGTACAGAGCCTCAAAAAATTCAGAATTTTGCTAACCCATAGCATGGTGCATTTGATGGTTACTCATCCAAGTGTCAAAGAATTTTTGTTTTCCAAAGACCTTAATGAGAAAAGAGCTAGTTGGATCACTAAGGTGATGGAATATGACAAAGATATTTAGACTACCAAGCTGGTTAGAGGAAGAGGTCTTTGTGAGCATCTGGCAAAGGATGAAAGTTCAAAGAAATTGGAATACATGGATGCATCTTTGGTGGTGCATTCTACTGAAGAGAAATATAATGCAACAAGCTGGTTGTCCAACATGATTAATTACTTGAAGACAGGACAATGTCCTGCATGCTTGGATTTAGCAAAATGGAGGTATTATAGAGTGCAATTTGTTCCTTTTGTGCTGATGGATAATGTTCTTTTTAGAAAGGATCACAATGGTGTCCTTTTAAGATGCATTGATTTAGAAAAGGTAGGTGAGGTCCTATTTGAATTTCATGATGGTCCCTCTGGTGGCCACTTTTCTCCTAGGACTACTAGTTATAAAATCATGAGGGCTGGATACTATTGGCCATCTATCTTTAAGGATAGTCATGATTATGTCAAGAAATGCATCAAGTGTGCTATGTTTTCAGGAAAAGAGAGGCTTGCTGCTCTGCCCCTTCAACCAATCAAAGTAGATCAACCTTTCATGAAGTGGGGTATATATTTCATAGGAATGATTAACCCTCCATCTAGTGAAGGACACAAATGGATAATCACTGTAACCGATTATTTCACTAGATGGATGAAAGTGGTGGCTTTAAAAGAAGAAAATGAGGGTGTCGTATTGATTTTTTATGATGATTTAATTCATAGGTTTGGCACTCCTAATTCCATCATTTCAGATAATGCATTGGCATTCACAAGCCTCAAAGTCTCAAAGTGGGCAGTCAAGAATGGCATCTATCTGAATACAAGTTCCAATTACTATCCTCAAGGGAATGGTTTGGCAGAGTCAACAAATAAGAATCTGATTAGAATAATCAAAAAGACCCTGCAGGACAATCAAAGGGATTGGCATACTAAATTGAGATCTACCTAGTGGTTAGATAGAATTACTCCAAAGAAAATCATTGGTAATTCCCCATACATGTTGGTGTATGGAAAGGAAGCTAAGTTATCTATTTTAACTAAATTACTAGCTCTAGACTTAGCCACTCAGTATGCCCTATTTGAAGAAAGTGATCCGTAAATCAGATATGCCCAGTTGATGGAGCTAGAGGAGATCAGAAACAAATCAATGCAGGATATGGAATTCCATCAAAATCAAACAAAGAAGAGTTTTGACAAAAGAGCTAGGATCAGGAATTTCAAGGTTGGTGATGTTGTCTTCAAATGGGATGAATTCAAGTTAAGGCTTGGCAGACATACAAAATTTGATTCATTTTGGGGTGGACCATTTGTTATAATAGAGTGCAGAGGATCTAATGCTTTTCAGCTTTCAACTCTTGAGGGAGATGCCCTGCCAGTCTCAGTGAATGGTTTCCACTTGAAGCCATGCTTTGACGTTAATCCCTCTTTGTAAGTCCTTGTAAATTCTTGTAAATATGTTTCTTTCTTTTTTTCCTTGCTTTCTAGGTTATTTCCTATTTCCTAAGAAGTGCCTATGCACAGTTTGGTCTTTCCAGTTTAGTTTTGTCTCTGTTAAAGTTTTGTGTTCAGAAAGACCCCATGCCCAATGGATATGTCAAGGCCACTGATCCATGGCTAGCAGGCTGACATCCAATAGAAATTGCCAAAATTGTTGCCCAAACTTTCCTATTCTATACAATTTGGCCAAACTCATTCCCAAGTCTCTGTTTCTATCTTGCCAGACACTCCTAAAATTTTCATAGCCGTCTGATACATCCTCTGGCCTCTACAAATGTTTAAGTCCCTGCTGCAACTTGTTTTAGCTTGCGAAATAGATCCTTGAGGTTTCATGCTTCACACCCTTAACCCCATGTTCTTTGATGTATTGTCAAACCCTAGTTCAGATCACATGACCTAATTTGCAAAACCCTCAGAGATTTTCAATTTGTAAGCTTGCAAGAAATACTAGTGTCGTAGGGTTCCAAAAGTGTTCAGTGTCGAAATCCTAGTGTGTTTTCAACCTCTAGTTTGAAAACCCTCTGTGTTTTTGACCTTCAAGCGCACAACTCCAACCAAGTGGGTCCTAGTTCCTCATAATCATTTCCATGTGCGACAGAGATCTACAGTGGTCACATGTTCGCATGGGATCTTCCAACCCCATGCAATCATGCAACAACCATCCGATGCAGTGGTCTGTGGGTCCGGTTTGTAGTTTTGTGGTGGTGGAAAGAGATCTACAGTGTTTGTAAGATCTCATGGGATCTTCTGACCCCCCATGAGATCTTGCACCCACCGTTAGATTAGAATCTTAGCTTGTAGGTGGGCCTAGGATTGGTAAAGCAAGTGTGTGGCTGCACAGTTAAAGGATTTCATGTAGTCACTAAATAGACCGGGCTTAAGGAAAGGATCAAGCTTCTTGGTGACTAAAGGTCTTGTCGCAAGATCATGTGCAGCATTCCAACCACACGTGATCATGTGACCAATGCTTTTTAGAGGCAATTTGAAATTTTGTTGGGCCTGAGGTGTCTTGCATGGCAAGATGACAGGTTCTAAGAGGCTTGTTGCATGATTGCATGAGGCTTTTTGAGCTCATGCGATCATGTGACCAACATTCAAATTCAACTAGTGTTGAATCTAGTTTGCAAGCTATAAAGCGAATGGAAAATTCTAAAGGCTTGTCACATGATCACATGCAGGTTTTTGGGCTCATGTGATCCTACAACCGACATTGTTTTGAAATAGTGCGACTCCTTTTGCAGGCTTTTCTTTTACAAAGATGTTTGTGAGCGGCAGGTAGCTAAGAGTTTATGTTGCTAGGATAGTTGTAGGTTGCAAAGTTGATGAAGAGGATCTAGGTAGCCATCGCATATTGATCTTTGTCCCAGCAAGGTACTAGTTTGCACATTCATGGTAAGGTTTGACAGGTGTGATGTCTTACAGGTCTAGGTGTCTATGCGGCACTAGAGTCAAGTTTTCAAAGGCTTGTCGCATGTTCGCATGAAGGTTTTTGGGCTCATGCGATCATGCGACCAATGACATTTTCAAAGTGGTGTGGCCAGTTTTGGCGGGCTTTCATCAATAGAGGATGTTTGCAAAATGCGGGTACCTCAAAATTGATCATTTCAAAGGTGGTTGCAGTTGAGAAAGATAATGAAGAGGCATAGCTAGCTGCCATGAGTCGAGCCTTGTCTTGGAAGGTACCAGTTTGCATTCATGCCTGGACTTTGGTGCAGTAAAGAAGATGAATCTAGGTTGTTTATCTGTAGGTGATGTAGTACAGGGATGGGCACACAACCTGAAGTCTAATTGGCCATGATTTTATAGAGTAACATTTATGATCAGTCTTGGTTCTCAGTACCTAGGGTTTAATATTAAATTGTAAATCTCTTAACCCCAGTTAGTTTTTTAGACTCCCGCCTACGTGCAGTGAGGGATGTATATACTTTTTTTGGAGCCTTTAGGGCTCAGAATCCAGAAATTGTAAAAAGAAAGTTTCTTTTTCATAGAGCAATTTGTGGCATTTTTGCCCCTTTGGCTTTCTATAGTTGTAATTCCCATTGATTATTCAGATATTACAAGGCATCTTGTGACATTCTCCTATCCTTTTTCTTTCTTATGTGGATTATCTCTTATTGAATTCAATATATGCATATTCAGTAACTTTTAGGTTTTTCTGGATTCCTCTTTCTTTTTGAAATTCATGTGTATGCTTGTGAATGATCTGATTCGAATGCTTTTGTGGGTATACTTTCACCCCTAGCAATCTGTCTCATTCCTATACCCAATTGTAGAGATGAATGTTTTTCTACAAGTTATAGTCTATGTCTGACTCTTTAGGAGTACTATTGCCTTGAGAAATTTCTTTCCCCTACATAGTATCCCTTTATTGCAGACCCCTCTATAAAATATTTATGTAGGCCTATTCATTGAGTTGTAATCCCCTAGACCTAGGATTGTGTACTGGTTTCATCCTTTATATTGCAATTCACACCCTAATTTTGGTGCATCACCTAGTAGGATAGTTTGCTTACAACTTTTCCCTTTCATGCACTCCTTCTATCCCTTTCTCTCAAAAGTGTACTTTCCTATTAAGAGCAAGCTAAGGTGATAATGCAAGAGGAACCAACCTAGAACCTAGAGGTTTCATCTCAGTTAGCAAAGGTCCCACAACCTTGAGATGATTCCCAAGTCATATTGAGTTATCAAGACTATGAGTGCTTGAGACAGAGGTGCGAATTTAGTGTATAACAAGAATTAAGCACAATGAGCCTAGACGACATGATAAATTTTGCAATGGTGATCAAGTCCAAAACCAAGAAGGAAAATATGAAGCAAGAGGGAAAAATCATAGTGAAGGCCAAAGATATTTTTTGTAATCTAGTGCCATATGTGGTGAATGATGAGAAGGCTACTTTGATTGACTAGCTAGGAGAACTAAATATTCCAGGTGGTGAGGAAATTAAAAATCTAGAGGATGTTGCAACTAGAAGAGAAGAGAAGATCTATGAAAATAAGATATTAGAGAAATTTTCATAGTTCATTGACCAAGACATGAATAGTTTTACATTGGCTATGAATTAGATCAAGGAAGCATTACTTGAAGGAGGTAATAAATTAAAGATTGTTTGTAATGTTTCTCATTTTATGTAAGATCTTCAGAAGAAAAAAGGTGAAGCTTAACAGGAGTTGAAAATTTTGTTACAAAGTTATGATCATATTCATATGACTACTACATCTTTTGAAGTTGAAGTAGGAAAAATAAATCAAAAGTTGAATAAATATAGAGATGAACATAATAAGTGACTTGTAAACTTGATGTAATCACAAAGCATTTTGATCCCCAAATTAGACATTCTCGAGTAGAGATTCAAGGAAGTTGATCTAGCATTACCACCTCACCTATTGAACTCAATAGAAGCATTGGAGGATTCTGCATTTTTACTTCATGGATAGATACTTATAATGGAGAATCTTCACAATTTATTGGTCAGTGATTGGAAAGTATTGAAGACAAATGTTCAGGATATTTTTAGTAGAATGTAATAGGTTATGCTACTCTTGATAAGTAATTTTTTTCTTTTTGCATATCTTATAACACCTTCATCAGTTTTGTCAAAGCGAGAGAATACTAGTGAGTAGTAGTGATAGTTTGAAATATTTACTTTCACTCATGTCTTACATTATCAAGTTAGTTGAGGAGTCGGTAGCATAGGTAAAGTTATGTGTTATGCATATTTTTATCTTTTTGGCACTTAGTCAATTTTATTTCTTATGTTACCATCAATGCCAAATGGGGAGATTATTGGTATTTTGATGAAGGCAATATGTTTTTTGGTCACACAAGTATATTTTGATAATGTCCTTGCTGACAATATGATCTATTTATGTCAAGATATTAGAAATACTAATGGTGCTCAAGGATCAAACTAAAGATGCACTAAATGTTTATTCAATCAGTGAGAGGATGGTAAAAAGAAAAAATCATCCAGCTCTAAAGTTAGAGATTTATTTAAGGTGTGTAATTGTACAAATATAATCTAAAGAGGTATATTTAGATATATCTATGATCACATCAGCTAGTTTGGATATTTGAGTGAGTTATCAAAGATTGAAATGGAACTAGCAGAAAGAATAGTTAACCGATGGATATAGGTTGTTAGTGTTGGATATTGCTAATGCATGGGGAGATGATTAAGAAATTTAATATGTTTAATCACTATGTTACTAAATGGGCACTCATACTATTGTCATTTGTGTTTTGTTAGTGATGTAGACATATGTTTCAATGAGGGAATCAGACTGGTTATCACAGTGTACATGTAATGCCCCACTAGGGAACCCAGGAGAACTTAACCTAAGCATGCATATAAGTTTGAGAATTATTTTTTTTTAAAAGTTAACATACAAGATAAACATCAATGTAGAAGAAATTACCATTTACTAATATTAAACCAATAACCAACATAGGTTACTGATGGGTCAATTTATGGGATGTTTTGTTTATGATTTTCTAAGTTTAGACTTAAATATCTTATGTTTTTTCATAAAAATTATATAGCCTTTTATGTTTTTAAGCTTTAGCCATACGTATATTTGATACTTTTGAAACTAAAGGACAAGACTGAATATATATATATATATATATATATATATATATATATATATATATATATATATATATATATATATATATATATATATATATATATATATATATATATATATATATATATATATATATATATATATATATATATATATATATATATATATATATATATATATATATATATATATATATATATATATATATATATATATTAATGAAAGTTATGATAAAATTTGGTATTTTTCTTCTCTAGCTTTAATGGGTAGACCTCCTGCAGCCGTGTGACAAGGCTACGTTAAAATAAGAAAACTTATTATAATCTCTGGCTTGGATTTGTGTTGTGGATTTTGTTATGGTAACATTTTGTAGGAGAAGAATAAGTCAGCAAGGAGCGTGGACTCAAGGATGAGTGGATCTTTTAAGGCAAGTAACTATTTTACATCTCATCATAGCTCCACTCTTCCATAAATTTGTGGTTGCTGATTCAAACCAAGTCAATCTAGTTACCAAGTGTTCCTATATTCTCGAAGCACTAAATATGGTTTATCTTCTTGCATAAATGATGTTTTCATTCCTGTAACCGAAGTTTTTATGCTACGTAATGAAGGACCTAGTCTGTAGGTGTTCTATTTTTCTTAGTTTCTTTTAAATAAGCTGGAACTTATGATTCCAAGCTAGTTAGACATTTTGAGGAATTCATACTGTAATCCAGCAATAGAGTGAAATAATCTGATATCTTATATTGTATCTATGTTTTATGTTTTGTTAAATGAATATATGACAGTTTCATATTTCAATCTCTGAGTTATAATTCATTAATACTTCCATGGGGGCCCACACAGGAGGTGAATCCCCTATTCATGCTTAAGTATAATTCAGTTAAGTTTCTTTGAAGTCGTTAAGTACTGTTGCTTCTATAGCTACTGGTAGCAGAACCATTGACTATTTCCTGCAACATAGATTTACTTCTCAAGCATTATCTATTTACTGTTAAGTTTTTCCTTCAAGATAAGAGTTAATCTATAGTTTCAATTTCTAGTATAAATCTCCTATAGCAATAGCTTTTACTTTAATAGTGATGACTCTTGAGGAGAGCTAAAGCATAAACTTTGCAGCCATCATCTCAAGTTCACATTCCCAGATTGATACATTTAATGAAGCCTAGCATGATGTTCTAAGTTGATACATGATGATTTTAAGAAATGAATCACTGTTAAAGGATGTCCAATCCTTGAGTTACTAGGATATTATTCTGACTAGCCATTTTTGGTGCCATTGCCAGAGATGGTGTCAATTTAGTTCAACCCAAAAGTTATTAAGTTAGTTTTCATTCTGCATAATTTTGTATGCATAGATGTAGAGATCATCTTGGGTGATTCCTACCTAACCTTAATTAGGAAGAACCATTTGAGGTTTTCAATCCAATGTTTGAGGAACCCCAATTAGAGAACCCACAAGAAGAAGAATTGTTTGAGAACATGTTTGCTGATGCCTATGATCACTTGCCTTTACTGCCATCATCTGAAGAGTCTTACCACTTAAATACCCTCTTTTCTTACCCAAAATATCAAGATAACACAATGGCTCATCCTACCTTCCCTTTTCCTATTCCTACTCAGCAGGGTAACCAAAATCTAAAGAACATTCCTGCAGCCACACTTCTTAAATTATATGGACTCATCACAGAGGATCCAAAGAGTTTCCTCTTTGAGTTTGATGTCCTTTGCTGAAGCTATGACTACACCATTGATGGCCATAAGCTCAAACTATTTCCTTCTACTTTAAAAGAGGCTTCTCTATGGTGGTTTATGAGTTTGGGTGTTGATGCTATAGCAGATTGGAATGTAATGTGCACCACGTTTCTTGATAAGTATAAGGATTATTGCAGAGGAGGGGACTTAAAAGGAGATGACATATTTAAAATTTCACAAAAGGAAGATGAAACCTTGGAAGACTATGTCTCCAGGTTCATGTTCAGCCTGTAGCGTAACATACAACATGAGCTGAATGAAGAATCTCAAAAGCATTTATTTTTGAGAGGTGTGAATAATGGGAGCATAGAGGCCCTTGACCTTATGGTAGGGGGGGACATTACTCAGAAGACATGGGATGACATAAAGAGCATATGTCTAAACTATTCTAGAGCTACTATCAAGAAAGGAAGAGGCTTGAGAGCCTTGCCTCACAAGTCCAAAAACACAGGGGTGTCCAAAATGGAGCTATCCAATCTATTGTCAGATTTCAAGCAATACATCATTAATGATATCACTACTTAGTTGGACACAATGTAGACAAGGAGAAAGAAAGATGAAGCTGATGCAATGGTGGTAGAGTACTATCCACACTATAGGGAGAAGAAAAAGAATTATCAGTGTAAGTCTATTGCAAGCTTGGAGTCCCAACCTATGCCTACCGAGTTCAAAGCCATTGATGAGAATGGAGAGGTGCTCTACATTGCCCAACAAAGTCCATGGGCTTAGAGACCAGGTATTCCCCAAGATCCTCTTCAAAATTTTAATAATAATAAAGGATGGGAGTTAAATGTAAATAGTGCTTTGACTCTCTCTTAGTAGACAAATGTCTTGCAACTTCTAAAAAAACATCAATCAACCTTTTCTTGGGATTATACTGACATGAAAGGATTAGACCCTAAGCTCCGCACTCACAAAATTTATATGAGTCCTGAATTTAGACCTGTTCGCCAACATTAGCAAAGGGTTAACCCAGTTCTAAGGGATATAGTTAAGAATGAGCTGTAGAAGTTCTTAAATGCTAGCTTCATCTATCTCATTTCTGATAGTTAGTGGGTCTCCCCTCTTGTTATAGTACCTAAGAAAGGAGGGAAGTGGAGAGTTTGTGTCAACTATAGGGAGCTTAACTCATCCACTAAGAAGGACCACTTTCCATTACCGTTCATAGATCAAGTCCTTGATAACCTAGCTGCAAAGAAATACTTCTCTTTTCTGAATGGATTTAGTGGTTATAATCAAATACAAATAGCCCCTGAAGACCAGAAGAAGACAACATTCACCTACCCATGGGGCACATTTGCTTATTCAATGCTACCTTTTGGGTTGTGTAATGCCCCTACTACCTTCCAGCGAGTTGTGATCAGTATATTCTCAGATATCTCTGCTGATTGCATGGAGATTTGCATGGACAACTTTACCACCTATGGGTATACTTTTGATGAGGCCAAGGAAAATTTGGAAAATTTTCTTCAGAGATGTCATGATTATAACCTCTCTCTCAATAGTGAAAAGTGCTTCATGATGATGGAAGAAGGGATTTTCTTAGGACATTTCATATCTTAAAAAGTTATTCAAGTGGACCCTGCCAAGATTGAAGTGATTAGCACATTACCTACTCCAAAAAAAAAAAGAGATGTGAAAAGTTTTATTGGACATGTTGGGTATTATAGAAGGTTTATAAAATATTTCAATCAACTTGCAGCACCACTCTATAACTTGCTCAAGAAGGATGCTGAATTTGTTTGGGATTCTAAGTGTGCAAAGACTTTCCTGCAGCTTAAAGAAGTTCTCACTACAGTACTAGTTTTGAGAGGACCTAATTGGGGCTTTCCTTTTCACATCCATACCGATGCCCCAGACTATGCTATTAGATCTATGCTTGGTCAAAAGGAGGACTCAATTGAGCATACAATTTACTTTATCAGTAAAAATTTGTAGGGCACTGAGTTTAATTACACTGTCACTGAAAAAGAACTTCTTGCAATCATTTATGCCCTAAATAAATTCAGACACTACATTACTAGATATGAGATCTATGTGCATACCGACCATTCTTCTATTAAGTATCTCATGAAAAAGCCTACAATCTCTAGAAGATTGGCTTGCTGGTTGCTGCTTATGTAGGAGTTTGACATTACCATAATAGATAAACTTGGTAAAACCAATGTGGTAGCTAATTTTCTTTCTAGGTTGCATGTACTTGATGATTCTGCAGCCATCGATGACATTTTTTCTGATGAACATCTCTTCTTGCTAACTGCACACAATCCTTGGTATGTCGATATTGCCAATTATCTCACAACTGGTAAGACACTAGCTCATTTCTTTGCTAAAGAAAGAAAGTTGTTAATTGAAAAGAGCTTTAATTATTCATGGATTTATGGATTCATATTTTATACTAGTCTTGACCAAGTAACTAGAAAATGCATTAGAAAGGATGAAACCTATGATATCCTCAAGGCATGTCATGATGAACCTTGTGGTGGACATTTTGCTGCCAAAAGAACAACATTGAAAATTTTGACTACAGGTTACTATTGGCCTAGTCTACACAAGGATGTTGCTCAGTACAACAAAAAGTGTGACAAATGCCAACACATGGGATGACCTATAAAGATAGATGAAATGCCCCTGCAGCTACAGGTAGTTGTCACACCATTTGACAAATGGGGGATTGACTTTGCTAGTCCTATTGAGCCCTCTTCCCAAGGTAAATCCTATATCCTTGTTTGCACTGAATATGTTACAAAATGGGTTGAAGCTAAACCTATGAAGCACCCTAGCGATAACAATGTTGTAAAGTTCCTTTATGAATTCATCTTCACTAGATTTGGCCTACCAAGGGAGATTCAATCTGATCAAGGTACTTAGTTTACTTCCAATTTGATTACTGCTCTGATGGAGGAATATAACATCAAGCATGGTAAATCTTCACCCTATCACCCCCAGGCTAATGGGCAGGTGGAAGTTACCAATTGGGAGTTGGAATCTATTCTCACTAAAATAGTAGCCATCCAGAAGAAAGATTGGGCTCTCTGACTTCCTGAAGCACTTTGGGCATATCAAAGTACATGGAAGTATACAACCAAGTTCACACCTTTTGAGGTTGTCTATGGTCACTCTATAGTCATGCCTATAGAATTCAAACATAAGACACTTAAGATAGATCTTGATATTGGGATGGATCTCACTGCAGCACAACAAGACAGGATTCTGAGTTTGAATGGCCTTGATGAGTGGCGAAAATATGCCCTGCATAACATTGAATTGATCCAACATCAATGCAAGCAATGGCATGACAAGTTTGTCAAGGACGAAGTGTTTTTAGTTGGAGACTGGGTGCTCCTATATGACTCTCAGTACTAGCATAACCTAGGGAAATTCCAAACCAGATGGCTTGGACCATATGAGATAATTGCAGTCTTTCTAAATGGTGTGGTTTAGCTCTCCACAGTTGATCCAGTGTGTTTCAAACTATTGGTTAATGGTCACCGATTGAAGTTATATCACAAACCCCAGAGTAAAGATGAGTTCCTACAACAATTTTATTCTATTGTTGGTGACACACTTCCTGCAGTAACTCGTAATGATTTTTTTGCTCATTTGCCTTCCCCACTCTAAAAAGATCTCTTCACTTTCATAATAAATGATTTCTTAACGAAAGTCACTTCTCCATAATAAAAATCCACTTCATTTCTAGTCTATCACCCATCCACGTCATATTTTATTTCATTCATGGATAGCAATTTCCACCTCGGCAACACTTTAGGTTAGCACACATTTCAAGGTACACAACTTTAATTTGTTTTCCTCTTATTTTTATTGTATGCCTTGTCATCACTACAAGTGTGGTCCCACCTACAATATTTTAGCTAGGGGGGAAGTTATATCAGTTTTTTTTTGTCATTATGTTTATGCAATCTTTATATTTATTCCTTTCTCCTGTTGTACTTGTATTTTTCTGCCATGATTAAACACTTTTGAAAATTATTAAGTGCTGCGATGTTATTTTTTGCACATATAAAGTAAGGTGGCAAGTTATGTTTAGTACAAGTTCTATGGAGAGTACTTATGGGTAATTATGAAATGATAATACAGTGATTTGCATTTATGTTATTCATAAGGTTATTTCTCAAGCTGCATTGCTAGAAATTTCCAAATTTGAACTCATCCTGCAACCTGCCTTTCCAAGCTTCTTGTTCAAACTCTTGATGGATTTTTATGGGATGTTTTGTTTATGATTTTCTAAGTTTAGAATTAAATATCTTATGGTTTTTCATAAACATTATATAGCCTTTTATGTTTCTAAGCTTTAGACATATGTATATTTCATACTTTTGAAACTAAAGGACAAGACTATATATGTGTGTGTGTGTGTGTGTGTGTGTGTGTGTGTGTGTGTGTGTTCGTGTGTGTCTATACACACACACACACACACACACACACACACACACACACATATATATTAATGAATTTTATGATAAAATCTAGTATTTTTCTTCTCTAGCTTTAATGGGTAGACCTCCTATAGCTGTGTGACAAGACTACATTAAAATAGAAAAACTTTTTATTCTCAAGTTACCAAGTGTTCCTATATTCTCAAAGCACTAAATATGGCTTATCTTCTTGCATAAATGATGTTGTCATTCTTGTAACCAAAGTTGTTATGCTATGTAATGAAGGACCTAGTCTGTAGGTGTTCCATTTTTCTTAGTTTCTTTTAAATGAGCTAGAACTTATGATTCCAAGCTAGTTCTAGACATTTTAAGGAGTTCATATTGTAATCCAACAATAGAGTGAAATACTTTGATATCTTATATTGTATCTATGTTTTGTTAAATGAATATATGACAGTTTCATATTTCAATCTCTGAGTTATAATTCATTCATACTTCCATGGGGGTCCACATGGGAGGTGAATCTCCTGTTCATGCTTAAGTAGTATTCAGTTAAGTTTCTTTGAAGTTGTTAAGTACTATTTCTCTTGTAGCCACTGGTAGCAGAACCATTGACTATTTCCTGTAGCATAGATTTACTTCTCAAGCATTATCTATTTATTGTTAAGTTTTTCCTTCAAGATAAGAGTTAATTTATAGTTTTAATTTCTAGTATAAATCTCCTATAGCAATAGCTTTTACTTTAGTAGTGATGACTCTTGAGGAGAGCTAAAGCATAAACTTTGCAGCCATCATCTCAAGTTCACATTCCCGGATTGATACATTTAATGAAGTCTAGCATGATGTTCTAAGTTGATACGTGATGATTTTAAGCAATGAATCACTGTTAAAGGATTTCCAATCCTTGAGTTACTAGGATATTATCCTGACCAGCCAGTTACAACTCTCAAGGGTTCCTTGACGAAGATTACATTAACATTAATTAATTAATTTAGAATAGGTACAATTGCAAGACTTGTATCATCAAATGAATGATAAATGCAACATCGCATAAAGGATAACACATTTACAACTGGTACCATAAGGTATCCATAATAACCTACATCCACTGCACATGTCGCAGGGTATGTAATACAATAACCAAAAAGAAGTACACATGATATCTCTAAAAAATTGATACAAAGATACAGGATCACAAAGAAGAAGCAGAAGATGAGATAAGAATGCAACTCCAACAATGAAGATCAAGAAGGAACAACTGCTACCAGGATCATCTAGCACCATTACATGAACATCAGAATCTCAAATGGTAAAAAAATCACTATCACCCAATCTAGTGAACCTAAATGGTCCACTCTGACTGTGCTGGGGAGATAACAACAGATCCCACATGGATAACAAACATCAAACAGATCAAGCTAAGGAAAGGATCCTGAAAGCTCTCTAACTCAAGGTGAACAAAAGATAGCAAGGTAAGATTTACTAATCTAGAGGCAACCAACACATGTAGAATAACTAGACTATGCATAGGTAGGTGTCATCATGTATGTCTAAGCCTTAAATTTTTTCTTGGCAATCTCTCTAGATCTCCGCACCCAAGTGACCATACATGGTGTCAATGACCTCTCGTACAGACGAAGCCATCAACTATTCCAACTCATGCCTTTTAAAAGAGGCTAGTCATCTTCTCCATTAATCTCATCTTAGTCTATACTAGCCCTCAAGATAGGGTGAGGAAACATATCTTATTAGGTTCATTTTAATATCTCTCAATGTTATATTAAGTTATCACTTGATTACCAATATTTACAATAAGTGATCTTGGCAGCCACTTGTGGGCCCCGGTGCTTATTGTAAGCCACCTCCTACTACTTATCTAGGTAAATTACCCTAGGCTCACAGATCTCACATAGATCAAATCAGGTACACAACCAAGTAATCCCAAATCTAGTTTCACATACAAGAACTAGAAATGATTACAAAGGCACCATAAGAAAAATACAAAACATCATGAGCCTATATGGTCAAGTTAAGGTATAATCAGACCTCATACACACATCAAAACATAATACTTAAAACATGAACAACTAACACATACCTCGGCCTTTGTCTTCCCTCTAAGTCTTCTAGTATCATGAAATCACAATAAGCACAAGAAGACACTCCAAGCATGAAGAAGACACATTTGCACCATAGAAAACTAAGATCTAGTTCATAAGCATTTAAAATTCCATTTTGAACATAACTGAATCTAAGTCTAGAATTACATAAATCAGTTAAGAGAATCTAATCATAAACATTGTAACAATGCCTTAATGAAAGAATATAAGTCAACCTATTTAATTAGATTTGGTCCTATACCCAAATTAAATATGCATACAAATTGTATAAAATGTAAAACAACATGTTATAGTTTATTCAAAATCCATCTAAATTGATTACATCAAATTATCTAATTTAATATGCTATTAAAATAAATTTAATAGATATTAACATATAAATAATTAATGCCACTATAAAAGGAAAGTTAATTAATAAATATTTATTCCAATAATGGAATTTAACCATAATCTATGTACAATAAATAAAGCCTCAACTAAATATTAAACTAAAACAATTACAAATTAAATTAGGTTACATATTAAAGAAATTATAAATTAAGTAAATTACAAATTAAATATATTATAAATTAGATAAATTATGAATTAAATAAATTACAAAATAAACTATTAACAAATTTAAATTAAACAAAAATGAAATTTAAGTATTAAAAAAAAAACTTGTATTGGGGGGTAACCCTGCGGGCCCCATTCCCAATGCGCACACTTGCGTAGGCGTAGTCTCTGCCACAACAGAGTTGGTACTGTCATCAGTAGTACTCTCTACCATCAGTACATTGGGGGGTAGGGGAGGTGGTGGTCCCCACCCCCCTAACATTTATTTTTTATTTTTTTAAAAATTCATAATTTTTTATTTTTAAATCTCATTCAAAAACAAACATATAACATAATTTTTTTTTTAATTTTTGTAAAAAGGAAATTAGTAAATAAATCATAGGTTTATTTTTATTTTTATTATTTTCAGAACAATACATAGACAAATTCTTTTGCTCAAGAATATATTCCTTCTTAAAGGGAAATAAATATAATCAAACAAACTATGCTAATGTCATGTCAAAATTGACATATTTCCTTTTGACTGTAATTTATAATTTTGACTATTTTTTTTTTTTTTACCAAAGAGTGATCTTTACCAGAATTGGGTTTTACAGCTAGATTTAATTTTCTCTACAAAAACAAATTATTTCCCTCCTAGTTTTAACTATAGTCCAAGATTGATTTTTTCATTTTAAGGGAAATCTATGAGGAATCTTCCAACTAATTTTTTCCAATATAACTCAGTTGTGTTAGAATTTAATAAAAACCTAAATTATCATATTCAAGTGTTTCTCTAATACCCAAAACAAGAAAATCACATACAGATCAAAGGAGATATACATGAAACCATTTAGGCATAGAAATTCAGCAAACTGCAAAAATAGAAACCACAGAAGGAGATTTTTAGATCCTACCTTAGATCCAATGCACACATCTAAAATGGAAACCTGGAAGACCTGTAAACACTTGATTCCTCTGTGTAAGATTCCCAACCTGTAGATCTGAATCCATGAACAATGCAAACACCAAAAATCTAGATGCACAATGTAGCCAAAACAACAAGCAACCACAACAATGCAAATTTCTCAAAATCCAAGCACATAAGCTCTCCCAAAATTCTCTTTCAAAACTTGTCTAATCTCCAAATGAATGTAATTCCCCCTATTAGAGATTCAATTCCCCCTCTCATACAAACCCTAGAAATTACTCAACAATTAACTCCTAATCAAACTCCAATTCAGAAATTGAAAGAAAATCTAATTAATAAATTAAAAACACTTTTCATGCACAACTCAACTTTGACTTTTAAAAATAAGTTGATTACTTTTTTGAAAACAATTCAATTTTCAATTAATATTAATATTAATGCATATTTTATAACTAAAATATGTATTAAATAGATTAAATATTTAATGCATCCTAGAACCATGCAATCAAATATTTAATTATTTAATAAAGTACACAAGCATAATTAAATTCAATTACCTATTAAATAATCAATTAAATCCTAATAATCAAATATTTGACTTTAGATTAATTTTCTCAATTAAACATAGGAGCATAATTAATATTAAATTTCAACTATAATCATAACATTAATAATCATAGAAATTCACCCACATAAAACATAAATCAACTGAAATCAAACAAAGTAAAACCAAGCAACAACAGACAGTGGTGGGGATCGGCCGATCATGTGGATCTCACAAGAAAGTAACTATGACTTTGTCCCTCAACCACATTAGGAACATCAAATAGAAATATAAAACAAACACATCAACCATACACATGCAAGTATGGGGTCAGTAAAATCATAAGCATCAATAATTTCCTAACATATAATCTATCACACTAGGGAAGGGGTACTACATCCACCCCTCCTAGGATTAGGCTTACTCCTGGAAGCATACAAATAGATAGGGATATATAACCCTCAACCATGAAGCATTTATTAGAATAAAACATAACATCTGCAAACAAGCCATAAAATAAGAACATGATATCCAACCATTATGAGAAATATAATCCTAGTTAAGAATAACATAAATTCACATTGATCAATCATCCATTGACAATTCAAAATAAATCAAAAACTTTATTATTTCATCATAATAGAAAACATCTAGGAGAAATTGCATAAAACACACTTTCATATCTATAAAAAATAATAAGTTGAGAAGTTCATGAAAAACTATCTAGTTAATACAACACTTACACAAATATATAGGATACACAATGGTTCTAATTTCACACAAAAAACATAGTACCATCTCTACAATGTCCTCCCTTATACATACTATCAGGGGTTCATGATGAACATGATAGAAACAACAGTTATATAGAATAGGGCCAACAATCCCAAACATTCAGAGTAACCACCACAAAACTCAGAAAGGTAAAACCCAAATAGGGGAATCATAAGTCCAACATTAAATCATAGGAGATCTCCATTTCAATAATAAATTAAGTGTGACTAGTGTCACAAAATAGATAATGAAAAGAGAGTTAGGTGACTAATTCAATCATAAGAAATTTAAAAATTTCAATGCTAGCCCATACACAATATGAACAACTCATCAATAAACCAAAAATAAATTATCAATGATAAAACATCCACATAACAAGGTGACTAGTGGTAGCCACACTCAAGGGAGTAATAACTTCATGACATCCAAAAATAAATTATCAATCATAAAACATACACAATAAACAGTCCAATCACCTATGACAATCACTAGGCAAGGTGATATCTCAAAGACATTTAAGAGAAAACATAAACATAATGTTTAGTTACAATTTAATGGTTCTCAAACACAAAAGAGTTATATGTCTATGTTTGGTTTCAAGTTTTGACAGCTTAAAGATCTAATGGGCATACAACTTCCCAGAGTTCCCAGTGTAGAACTTAGTGCTTTGATACCAAGTGTATGGTCACTTGGGTGTCAGGATCAAGAGAGATTACCAGGACAAAACTCAAGGCTTAGACGTACATGATGACCCTATGCATAGTCTAGTTATTCTACATGTGTCAGTATGGTGGGAGTAGACCATTTAGGTTCACAAGGTCTGGTGGTAGTGATTATTTTACCATTTGAGATTTCAACATTTGTGTACTGGTGCTACATGAACCTAGTAGCAGTTTTTCCTTCTTCATCTTTGTTGGAGTTGCATTCTTATCTCATCTTCTACTTCTTTATGATCCTATATCTTTGTATCAATTTTTTAGAGATATCATGTGTATTTCTTTTTGGTTATTGTATTACATACCCTATGACATGTGTAGTGGATGTAGGTTATTATGGATACCTTATGGTATCAGTTGTAAATGTGTTATCTTTTATGTGATGTTGCATTTATCATTCATTTGTTTATATGAGTCTTGTAATTGTACCTAATCTAAATTAATTAATTAATGTTAATGTAATCTTCATCGAGGAAGCCCTGAGAGTTGTAACCTCTGTTAGTTATTGTTTTAATATGAGTAAATGGTAATTGCTTCTGCATTGATGTTTATCTTGTATGTTAACTTTATAAAAAAAAATTATTCTGCAAACTCTGATGCATGTTTAGGTTAAGCTCTCCTGGGTTCCCTGGTAGGGAATTACAGTACAAACATTGTACGGATGTTTTAGATGCTGCAAAGACACATGAGAGTTCAAGATGATGTTGTGATCTTATATCCCAAATCACATCATTTATTGATTCCTATTGGATGAGTTACATATGTTTTGGTCAAGACTAGCCACTAACTGTGACTATGAGAAATGACAGAGTTAGTCTCTATGTTTTATGTATAGCTTAAAGGAGATATGGAATTAGTGCATGCAATCTTCAGAGATGAAAGATAGATTATTGAAGAGTGTTCTATGAACTACGCAAGGTACAGAATACAGGATGATGTCAGCTATGGCATGTACTCTAGAAAGTGATCTATTTGGAAGCCGACTACAGAGATGTGGCATGTATAATGGATGGAAAACTTGAATTAAGGATGTCAGTCACTAATTGTTGTAATATAATCATTGTAGACTTTTTCTAGATACCATGTGTATCTTAGCAAGGGTTTTTGTAATTGTTTGTACCTATTTATAAGAATTGTAAAAAGGTATAAATGAAAGGTCTTTTCTTTCGAAAAGATATGTATGAGAAGAAGATGATATAGAGAGGTTGAGAAAGTTGTGAGCTTGTGTCCTTTGTATGTAGAAAAGAGGTTTATTGGTGGACTTCAATGGAACTGACCAAGAAAAGATAGTTGCTTCCGAATAGTTCAAAAGATTGTGTATTTCTTCGTATACACTTGTACTGTGAATAGTGAGTTTTGAAGGTGGACTTAACCTTCTTTGGGCAGAGAGCCCTCCCTTTTGTTCTTGAATCCTAATAGGGTCTGTCCTCTAAGAATGACTATGTACTGTAATGTTTCAATAAGCTCCTAATAGGGCTATATCTTCTAACAAGGATAACTATACTCTTAGTACATCATTTGTGGGTGCTAATTCTGACCAGAGCTTTTACCTTTAACAGGGGCTCCCCGAGACCAAAATATTGTGTTATTGTGTTGGAATTCATTGTGTTTGTTGGATATAATATTGTGCTACTTAAATCTTAAAGTTTAATAATCTATTATACAAATGATTCACCCCCACTCTCAATTTTTTTTTCAACTGTTATTCCTAACAATTGGTATCAGAGCAAGTAGTCCTTAGAGAGAAAGCTTAATAGCTTGAGGAGATCTTGGAGATGGCATTCTATAGGAAGGATAGTCAAAAGTTTGATCCTAAAAACTTTGACAAGTTGAAGAACAAGATGCGAAATCACCTATTTTGTTTGGGGATCGACTATTGGTTGATTACAAGAAACAAGATAGCTATAAAGACCGAAGATGAATTGACAACTACTACTAAGGATGAAAAGAAGATATTTTCACTAAACATGATCACAAAAGAAGCACTGATCAGTGCACTCTCTGAAGGAGATTTTATTGAAGTTAAAGACTTGGATTTGGCATTCCAAATTTGGGAAAGATTAGAGGAACTATATGAAGGAGACAATTATACCAAACAAGAGAAGTTGCAAAATAGGAAGACAAAGATGGAGAAGCTACAAATAAATGAGGATGAAAGCATTAGGGCCTATGTTCAAAGGGTTACACAAGATGTAGTTGGAATCATAAATTATGCAGGAAATTATGATGAAGAAGAAGTTATTGCAAAGATCCTCAGATCAATAACACCTACTTACAAGTTCAAGGCTATATCTATTCAAGAAACTATACCTCTAACTCTGAACTTTAGTAGAAAGATGTTGATTGAAAAGATAACTACTTTTGAAGCTATAGAATTCGAAGTTGTACCTAAAGTTCAATCTACATTTAAGGCATCTGCACACAAGAAATTGTCTTCACTTTTGAGCACCAGCAAAGAAGACCTAAAAGAAGAGCTTGGTGAGTATGCTGAGGAATGGGAACAGATAATGACAGAAGAAAGAAAGATGGATGAACTTGTTGCACTGATTGCTAGAAGAGAAAAAAGAGGTAAGGGAAAGTTTGAAGGCAAGTTACCCTTGAAATTGTTTTCATGCAATAAGGTAGGTCATTTTGCATCTAGATGTCCTACAAGAGTTTCTAAGTACAAACATAATTATGGAAAGATTAAAAGGGACAAAGAATTTTATTATGCTAGTGAAGGAATCTCTGATGATGATGATTTAGATTGTGAAAAGATCAATTTGTTGCTATTAGAGATGAACCAGTACATGAACAAAAATCTTTATTATCTCAAGTTGACAAGTAAATTGAATGGATAATGGACAGTGGTTGTTCTCATCATATGACTAGTGATAAGAACAAGTTTGTCAAATTAGTAAAATATGATGGAGGTGTTGTGAGGTTTGGGGACAATCTCCCTAAATCTATTATAGGAGTAGGATCCATTACTCTGGATGGAAAGACTAATAGAGACAATGTACTACTTGTTGAAGGATTAAAACATAACTTGTTGAGTGTTGGACAATTAATGGATAAAGAGTTTCAGTTAAGTATTGTTAATGGTAAATGTTTTATTAGAAGTAAGGAAGGAAAGCTGATTACAACTGGTAAAAAATCTAGAGGTAACGTATTTGAATTAAACACATGTAGAGCCTCTTATTTTGTTGTGAAGGTAGATGAAAATGGGTTATGGCATAGGAGATTTTGTCATATTAATTTTGATAACATTGTGAAGGAAAGTATAGCTAATGTAGTAAGAGATTTTCCAAAGATTGTGAAACCATCTAACACTATATGCAGAGAATGTGTTATGGGATAAATAGACAAGAAGTAGTTACAAAATAAAAGCATATAAATCAAAAGGAAAGTTGGATTTAGTACATATATAGATCTAGATGTGAACCTACAAGAACAAAATCATACTATGGCGAAAGGTATTTCATACTTTTTGTTGATGACTTTTCTAGAATGATGTGGGTCACTTACTTGAAGGAAAAATTAGAAGCATTTGATAAATTCAAGTTGTTCAAAGAAAAATTAGACAATGAATATGGTTTAAAGATTAAGTGTCTAAGGTCAGATAGAGGTGGAGAATTTACTTCATATTTATTCATTTCATACTTCAAAGAGCATGGGATAAAGAGACATACATCTTCTCCTAGGACTCCACAACAAAATGGGATAGCAGAGTGAAGGAACATGACTATACTTGATGCTGCTAGGACAATGTTGATTGAAGGAAATGTATCTCATGTACATTAGAGAGAGGTTGTTGGAACAACAGTTTATACATTAAACAAGAGTCAAATCAGAGAAGGTACAAGTAAGACTCCCTATGAATTATGATTTGATCATACTCCTAGTGTAAAATATTTTAGAATGTTTGGTAGTAAGTGTTATATCAAGAGAGATGATGAGATAAGGAATTTTGATGCTAGAAGTGATGAAGGAATTTTCCTTGGTTACTCTGTTAAAAGAAAGGCTTACAAATGTTTCAATCTCAGATTAAGGAAGATGATTGAAAGTAACAATGTAAGAATAGATGAGAAGTTTTAAATACAAGAAAGAATGTATGAGAGTAATAAGATTGCAAAGATAAAACAAAAGTTACTATTGCTGTAGAAGGAGAAGAACTTGTAGAGGCAGAAAGTCAAAAGGAGGCTTGTGATGTTAGCACAAGAAAGGCTACAGAAACTCCTAAAATACTGAGGTATGTAAAGAATAACCATCCTGGAAAATCAAATTATCTGCAATACCAATCAAGGAGTGCTAACTAGATCAAAGGTTAGAGAAGAAATTTGTTTGATTTCTCAAGTTGAACCAAAAACTACAGATGAAGCATATAGAGATGAATCTTGGATAAATGCTATGAAAGAAGAGTTAGATTAGATAAAGAAAAAGAATACTTGGGAACTAGTTCCTAAACCTAAAAACAAAAATTTAATAGGAACAAAATGGATTTTTAGACATAAGATGGATGAAGAAGGAACTATTGTAAGGAATAAAGCAAGACTAGTGTGTAAGGGATACTCACAGTAAGAAGGCATAGAATTTGAAGAAAGATTTTCTCATGTTGTTAGAATAAAGACAATAAGATTATTCTTTGTTTATGCTTCACATAAAAACTTCAAGATGTATCAGATGGATGTGAAATCTATATTTTGAATGGAGATCTTGAAGAAGAAGTTTATATAGAAAAACTAGATGGATTTCCTCTATGCAAAGAGAAAGACATGGTGTGCAAATTGAAGAAAGCCTGTATGGACTGAAGCAAGCTCCCAGGGCTTGGTATGCAAGGTTAGACAAGTTATTCCTAACAATTGGTATTAGAGCGAGTAGTCCCTTAGAGAGAAAGCTTAAAAACTTGAGGAGATCTTGGAGATGGCATTCTATAGGAAGGATAGTCCAAAGTTTGATCTTGAAAACTTTGATAGTTGGAAGAACAAGATGTGAACTCATCTATTTTATTTGGGGATTGACTATTGGTTGATTACAAGAAACAAGATAGCTATAAAGACTAAGATGAATTGACAACTGCTACTCAGGATGAAAAGAAGATATTTTCACTGAACATGATCACAAAAGAATCACTGATCAACGCACTCTCTGAAGGAGAGTTTATTGAAGTTAAAGACTTGGAGTTGGCATTCCAAATTTGGGAAAGATTAGAGGCACTATATGAAGGAGACAATTATATCAAACAAGAGAAGTTGCAAAATGGGAAGACAAAGATGGAGAAGCTGCAAATGAATGAGGATGAAAGCGTTAGGGCCTATGTTCAAAGGGTTACACAAGCTATATTTGGAATCATAAATTATGGAGACACTTATGACAAAGAAGAAGTTATTGCGAAGATCCTTAGATCACTAACACTTGCTTACAAGTTCAAGGCTATGTCTATTCAAGAAACTATACCTCTAACTCTGAACTTTAGCATAAAGATGTTGATTGAAAAGCTAACTACTTTTGAAGCTACAAAATTAGAAGAAGTTGTACCTAAAGTTCAATCTACATTTAAGGCATTTGCACATAAGAAATTGTCTTCACTTTCAAGCACCAGCAAAGAAGACCTAAAAGAAGAGATTGGTGAGTATGCTAAGGAATGGGAACAGATAATGACAGAAGAAAGAAAGATGGATGAACTTGTTGCACTAATTGCTAGAAGAGAAAAAAGAGGCAAGGGCAAGTTTGAAGGCAAGTTACCCTTGAAATTTTTCTCATGCAATAAGGTAGGTTATTTTTCATCTAGATGTCCTACAAGAGTTTCTAATTACAAACATAATTATGAAAAGATTAAAAGCGATAGAGAATTTTATTATGCTAGTGAAGGAATCTCTAATGATGATGATTTAGATTGTGAAGAGATCAGATTTGTTGCTATTAGAGCTAAACCAATACATGAGGAAAAATATTTAGTATCTCATGTTGACAAGTAAATTGAATGGATAATTGATAGTGGTTTTTCTCATCATATGACTGGTGAGAAGAACAATTTTGTTAAATTAGTAAAGTATGATGGAGGTGTTGTGAGGTTTGGGAACAATCTCCCTAAATCTATTATAGGAGTAGGATCCATTACACTGGATGGAAAGACTAATACAGAAAATGTAGTTCATGTTGAAGGATTAAAACATAACTTGTTGAGTGTTGGACAATTAATGGATAAAGAGTTTCAGTTAAGTTTTGTTAATGGTAAATGTTTTA
This sequence comes from Chamaecyparis obtusa, assembly GCA_027943335.1. Lineage (NCBI taxonomy): Eukaryota > Viridiplantae > Streptophyta > Pinopsida > Cupressales > Cupressaceae > Chamaecyparis > Chamaecyparis obtusa. Next base: position 99,077 of record BSBK01006278.1, read on the forward strand.
TCAGAAGGAAGGAAAGCTAATTGCAACTTGTAAAAAATCTAGAGGTAATCTATTTGAATTAAACACATCTGGAGCCTCTTATTTTGTTGTGAAGGTAGCTAAAAATGGGTTATGGCATAGGAGATTTTGTCATGTTAATTTTGATAACATTGTGAAGGAAATTATGGCTAATGCAGTAAGAGATTTGCCAAAGATTATGAAACCACCTAACACTGTATGCAGAGAATGTGTTATTGGAAAGTAGACTAGAAGCAGTTACAAAAGGAAAGAATATACATCAAAAGGAAAGTTGGATCTAGTACATTTAGATCTATATGTGGACCTACAAGAAAAAAATCATACTATGGTGAATGTTATTTTATACTTTTTGTTGGTGACTTTTCTAGAATGATGTGGGTCACTTACTTGAAGGAAAAATTAGAAGCATTTGATAAATTGAAGTTGTTCAAAGAAAAAGTAGAGAAAGAATATGGTTTAAAGATTAAGTGTCTAAGATTAGATAGAGCTAGAGAATTTACTTCAGATTTTTTCAATTCATACTTCAAAGACCATGGGATAAAGAGACAGACATCTTCTCCTAGGACTCCACAATAGAATGGGATAGAAGAGCGAAGGAACATGACTATACTTGATGCTGCTAGGAAAATGTTGATTGAAGGAAATGTATCTCATGTACATTGGAGAGAGGTTGTTGGAACAATAGTGTATACATTGAACAAGATTCAAATTAGAGAAGGTACAAGTAAGACTCCCTATGAATTATGATTTCATCATACTCCTACTGTAAAATATTTTAAAATGTTTGGTAGTAAGTGTTGTATCAAGAGAGATGATGAGATAAGGAATTTTGATGCTAGAAGTGATGAAGGAATTTCCCTTGGTTACTCTATTAAAAGGAATGCTTACAAATGTTTCAATCTCAGATTGAGGAAGATGATTGAAAGTAACAATGTAAGAATAGATGAGAAGTTTCAAATACAAGAAAGAATGTATGAGAGTAATAAGATTGCAAAGATTAAAAAAAACTACTACTACTAGAGAAGGAGAAGAACTTGTAGAGGCAGAAAGTGAAAAGGAGGCTTGTGATGTTAGCACAAGAAACTATATTGAGACTCCTAAAACACTAAGGTATGTAAAGAATAACCATCTTGAAAATCAAATTATTGGCAATACCAATCAGGGAGTGCTAACTAGATCAAAGGTTAGAGAAGAAATTTGTTTGATTTTGTCAAGTTGAACCAAAAACTACAGATGAAGTATTTAGAGATGAGTGTTGGATAAATGCTATGAAAGAAGAGTTAGATCAAATAAAGAAGAAGAATACTTGGGAACTGGTTCCTAGACCTAAAAACAAAAAATGTAAGAGGAACAAAATGGGTTTTTAGAAACAAGATGGATGAAGAAGGAACTGTTGTAAGGAACAAAGCAAGACTAGTGTGTAAGGGATACTCAAAGTAAGAAGGCATAGAATTTGAAGAAAGATTTTCTCATGTTGCTAGAATAGAGACAATAAGATTATTTTCATCTTATGTTGCACATAAAAACTTCAAGATCTTTCAGATGGATGTGAAATCTGCATTTTTTAATGGAGATCTTGAAGAAGTTTATATAGAAAAACTAGATGGATTTCCTATATGTGAAGATAAAGACTTGGTGTGAAAATTGAAGAAAGCCTGTATGGGCTAAAGCAAGATCCTAGTGCTTGGTATGAAAGGTTAGACAAGTATCTACTTCGACTTGCATTCAAAAAAGGTAATACGGACAATAATTTTTATTTAAGAACTAGTGAAGATGGATGATATTATCCTTGGAGGTAATGATGATCTATGTAAGAAATTTTCTAAATAAGTGGAAAGTGAATTTAAGATTTCCATGATAGGTGAAATGAAATTCTTTCTTGGATTGCAAATAACTCAGAACGAGAATGGTATTTTTATTTCTCAAACCAAGTATCTCAAAGAATTACTTAATCAATTTGGAATCAAAGATTGTAAACTAGTAGGAACACCTATGGTGACTGGTAACAAGCTAACGATTGATGATGAATCAAAGTGTGTTTTCCAATCCTTGTATAGATCAATGGTTAGAGGACTACAATATCTGACCCACTCTAGACGAGATATTGCTAATGTTGTTGGAATTGTGGCTAGATATCAGGCAGAACCTAAAGAAACACATCTAGCTGCCATGAAAAGGATACTGAGGTATCTAAGAGGAAGTATAGACTATGGCCTATGGTATCACAAAAATGATAGCTTTAAATTTCATGCTTATACTGATACTGATTGGGCAGGGAATATTAATGATAGAAAAAGTACTAGTGGTGGTACATTTTTCCTTGGGAAAAAGTGGGTTTCTTAGCTAAGTAAGAAACAAGATTGTATAGAAAAATATAATGTTGAATCAGAGTATGTTTCTACTACGATAAATTGCACTCAGATTGTTTGGATGAAACAAATACTGATAAACATTGGAATAACTTTTGATGAGCTTGTGGTTATCCACTGTGATAACACTAGTATAGTGAATATGTCAAAGAATCCGAAGATGCACTCCAAAAATAAACATATTGCTATCAAGTATCACTTCTTAAAAGACAAGGTGGAAAAATAAGAAATCAAATTAGAATATATCAGTACAAAAGAGAAGATTGCAGACATCTTCACAAAGCCACTACTAAAAGATACCTTTGAATATCTTAGAGGTATGTTGGGGGTTCAGGCCCCTCGTAGTAAAAATTAAATGATGCAAAGATGCATCAGTCCAGGGGATTTCAGAGCCTTACCATAATCTGGACTGGATGTGTGGATCTACTCCTCAGGGGGAGTGATTGTGGAAGAAATTTGTTGAAGAGAAATTGATGACTCATGGCACCCTTTTCCATTGTTGTCAAAGGGAGAGTGTTGCTGTGAGAAAATCCTTACTGTATGGGGACATTGTTTGGTTGCAAGACTTTGGATTGATATAAACTTTAGGCTAATATTTTCCCATAAGTTGACATCAATGCCAAAGGGGGAAATTGTTGGATATTGCTAACACATGGGGAGGTGATTGAGACATATAATATGTTTAATCCCTACATTACTGAATGGACACTCATACTGTTGTCATTTGTGTTTTTTCACTGATGTCAACATATGTTTCTGTGAGGGAATCAGACTAGTTATCATAGTGTACGGACATTGTATAGATCTTTGAGATGTTGTGAAGATAGATGAAAGTTCAAGAGGATGTTATGATCTTATATTCCAGATCGCATCATTTATTTCTTCATATTGAATGAGTTAGAGATGTTTTGGTGAAGACTGGTCACTTCCTGTGATAGTGAGAAATGACAGAGTTAGTCTCTATTTTTTTTATGTATAGCTTATGGGAGATATGGAATCAGTGCATGAAAACTTCAGAGATGAAAGATAGAGTATTGAAGAGTGTTCTATGAATTGTGCAAGGTACAGAATGGAGGATGACATCATTTGTGGTGTGTACTCTAGAAAGTGATCTATTTGGAAGCCAAATACAGAGATGTAGTGTGTATAACAAATGGCGAACTTGAATTAAGGATGTGGGTCCTTAATTTTTGTAATATAATAATTTTAGACTTTTTCTAGATACCGTCACTACTACATTTGACCTCATTTTTCTACCAAAATTTTTGAAAATCAATTAAAAAGGTTTAGGTTGGTCAGATTATAGAAGGAAAACTTCCTTTTTTTTTCAATCCATGCCCATGTTAGTCAAAATTTTGACCAATACCATATAGGTCAAAATTTTGACAAACAAGGGCATAACTATAAAAAGAAAAAATATTTTGTATCTCATTTCATTATTTGGTTTTCACTTCGAGCGCGCAAAGGAGCTGGAGCATGCAATTGTTTGAACTATTATTTGATGAGAGTTTTAGGAGGACCGCCTACCTGCGAGGGTTGCCACTATGATTTGGTGTAAAAGGAGTATCTTCTGTTAGGGTTTTCTTACTCTACATTTGTCTGGCATTGTTTGGTTACCTACTTAGGGCCCGTGAGCAATGTGTCAGGGCATCATCTATTGGGTATTTTCTAGGATGTTTATATATCATGCCTTGTCAATTTGAAAAGTGAGTGGATAGATTGAACATCTCTACATGTTTAACCTTTGATGCATCCCCAGTTTTGAAGCTCATTTGTTAGTTCTGCAAACATTTTATTGAAAATTTTGTGCTATGCCCACGAGATACTAAACACTCTGTCAGACTGGCCTAGAAACTCCTCAATTAGCTTTGTCATGGAGAGTGTACCTTGACTTGAGATTTCTCCATTGGTGTCCAATTCCATTGGGTGAGAAGCAAGCCAAGGAAATGAATTTTAATAACCCAAGTGCTCAGATTTGGGGGAAGTAGCTACGCTACTTCAAAATTGATGCTCTAGTTAGATATATGCTATGTGTTTAACCAACAAAGTAAGAAAATGCTTGCAGCGACATCCTAGGAATAATCTTGATATATCCTAAATCGAGACTATTTGCAAACCAAAACTCATAAACAAAAGCATGACCATCAGTTTTTGATGCCTCAAACAACCATCCATTACACTATTCAATCCTTTAAGGAACCTGATACATTCCACTATGAAACTCTTTCAACCAAAACCAATATCATTCACTATTATATTATTGACAAAAGATATCAAAAACCAATATCAGGAATATATATAAACTCAATTAATAATGAGTTCTTGAAAACTATTTTTTTAGAACCATTGTAGACATCAATGCTTTCTTGGCTTACCAAAGGGTTTCAAAACATTTCTCTATCAACAAATTTGATTACTGATGAAGGGTGCTCCCCTTAATACCACAAGCACATAACAGAAATAGAGAAACAACAACAATAGTATGCAAGAACAGAAAATTGGCTTCTTATTATCTCCACAAATGTGGAATTAAAAACTTTCAGAATTACAATATGCAAAGCCACATGGGCACTCCCTTACAATATTCTGTAGGACAAAGCCTCGAATCAATACCCAAATCTACTACCCATAACTACCCTAAACAACACTACGGGCCTTCTTTATATAGGCAATTTTCACCACCCGAGAAGGTTCTAGAAATTTAGTCCTTAGGGTTGACCAAACTTAGAATTATTCTATTTTACAATTTATTACATCAAAGTCGACTGAAAATGAGTTTTGAAACCCAAACAAAAATTTTGAAGAACAATTATTTTCTGCCATTTCAGGTGACCCAACTTTCGAACACCATAAGTCATTGCTCGTTGACCCGATTGGCTATTATAACCCCATTCTGGAAATGCCACGAAGCGCTCTACAAGCTTGATCAATGCAAAGCTCCCGTCACCCAAATTTTCAACCTCATCCAGGGCCTCTAAAGCCTTCAAAACTAAGTTTGAAGTTTCTGTACCCTGCTGCCAATACCGAAAATCTTCAATATCTTCAAAACTACACCTGATCTAGCCATGAAACTTTTCTAGTAGGCTGATGTGACTGAGATGACCTCCATATGTAAAATTAGACATTCTAAGATCATAAGACCAACTTACTAAAAATAGAAAGTTTCCATAAATAGAAACTCTGCACAAGATAGCCCTTATTGAATACAAAAATAAAAATATTTTTGGGTGATGCAAGATTGCTCTTACACCTAGGATGCTCCTACATCAGACACCCAGGGTAATTTGAGAAGTGACCATGTCACGACTCAGGTGTGTAGAGAAAAATCAAGATGGTTAACCTCCTCATTTGTTAGCCATGATGAATCTTCAACAAGTCATCCTTTCCATTTGACCAAATACTCTTCATATGTGCTATTCCTTGTGCTTCTGCCAACACGACTGTCCAGTATGTCTTCAATCTCCTTGATATCTGAACTGGTTGCTAGAATACTCCACTGTGCTGTTGCAACCTCATCTTCAACACCTCCTTCATGATACTCTATCAAATCTGAAATGTTAAACACTGGTGAAATATTCAACTCATTAGGCAATCCTACCACATATGCATTTCTTAAATCATGCTTCTTTAGTATCTTACATGGTCCAAACTTCTTCATTTTCAGCTTGTTATATCTACCAACTGGAAACCGCTCCTTCCGCAAATGAACCATGACTTCATCCCCAACCTGAAATTCCTTATGCCTCCTTTTCTCATCTTCCTTAGTCTTATACTGCACATTCATCATGGTAATATGCTTCCTCACCTTCTCATGGATGTTCTTCAAATGTTCTATAAAATCTTCAGCTTCAGCACTACTTATTTCTCCTTTATCTATCTTTCTCAACTCAGATGTATTTCTTGGACTACTTCCATATACAATCTAGAATGGTGATTTACCAGTGCTCCTATTGACAGAATTATTGTATGCAAATTCTTCCTGTGGTAAAATCAAATCCCATCCTGTTGGCTTATCTCCAACCAAACATCTCAGCAGATTTCCCAAACTTCTATTCACCACCTCTATCTGTCCATCAGTCTGTGGATGATGTGATGAACTGAACTTCAAATCTGTCTTCAACTTCTTCCACAATGTCTACCAGAAATATCTGACAAACTTAGTATCTTGATCTGAAACTATAGTTTTTGACAAACCATGTAGTCTCACCACTTCTCTGAAAAATAATTCTGCTACATGAACAACATCATTAGTCTTCTTATAAGGAATGAAATGTGCCATCTTCAAAAATCTGTCAACTACTACAAAAATTGAATAATGTCCCCGCTGTGTCTTTGGTAAACCAAGAATAAAGTCTATACTGATATCCTCCCAAGGCTTCTCTGGTACAGGTAATGGCTGATACAACCCCATATTTTTCTTCACTCCTTTCACCATCTAACATACTCTGCAACTCTATACAAACTTCTTCACATCTTGCTACAATTGTGGCCAATAATAATTCTCACCAACCAAAGCAAGGGTTTTATCATGACCAAAATGTCTAGCCAATCCTCCACTATACTTCTCTTTGATGAGATTCTCCCTCATAGAACTTTGTGGAATGCACAACTGACTCCCTCTGAATAGCATATCATCTTGGATGATAAAATCCAGCCATTTCATCCTATCTAGAGTAACAAGTTCTGTACAAGCTTTCCAAGCTTCACCAAAATCAGGATCCTCTGGATACAAATTTTTGAGTTTCTTGAACCCAACCACTTCAATCTACATCTCTATCAACAATAGTTTACTTCTGCTAAGATCATCCACAACTCTATTAGAATTTCCACTACTATGTTTCAAAACAAATGTATAACTCTGCAAAAACTCAATGCATTTTAAATGCCTCTGATTCAACTTTCCTTGACTATTCAAATATTGCAAAGCTTGATGATCAGTATACAAAACAAACTCCTTAAGAAGAAAATAATGTCTCCACTTCTTTAATGCCTGACCTATAGCATAAAATTCTTGATCATAGATAGAATATTTTCTCTTGGCATCATTTAACTTCTCACTGAAATAAGCAACAGGTTTACCTTCTTAGCTCATAACAGCTCCTATTGCAGTACCACTAGCATCACAATCTACTTGAAACACCTTATTAAAATCTGGAAGTGCTAAAATAGGTTGTTTTGTAACTTTTTGTTTCAACAATTGAAAATTCTTTTCTGCCCCATTAGTCCACTTAAACTCTTTTCTATCCCCTCTCATTGTTTCAGTCAAGGGTCCACAAATACTGCTAGAATTTCTGATAAACTTTCTGTAAAAGCTAGCCAAACCATGAAATGATCTTACCTCAATAGCACTCCTTGGAGTAGGCCATTCAAGGATAGCCTGTACCTTCTCTGGGTCCATTTTTAGACCTTCTGCTGAAACTACAAATCCCAAATACACTAACTCTTTCTTCACAAAACTGCACTTCTTCAAATTAATCAACAATTTCTCATCTCTCAACTTCTCAAACACCATACAAATATGCATCATATGGTCCTCCAATTTCTTGCTAAAAATAAAAATATCATCTAGGTAAACAATGACAAACTTACCCAAAAAAATTTTCAGAACCTCGTTCATGAGCCACATGAAAGTGCTCAGTGCATTGGTTAGCCCAAAAGGCATGACTAACCACTCATACAGTCCTTCCTTTGTCTTGAAGGCATTCTTCCATTCATCTCCTTTCTGATCCAAATCTGGTGATATCTACTCTTCAGAGCTATCTTTGAGAAATATATAGCTCCACTCAAACAATCCATAATATCATCCATTCGTGGCAATGAAAACCTATACTTGATTGTGATCTTGTTTATTGCTCTGGAATCTATACACATCCTCCACTCTCTATTCTTCTTTGGTGCTAATACCACTGGTACAGCACAGGGACTCAGACTCTTTTGAATCAACCCCTTCTGCAATAACTTGTGTACTTGTCTGTTCAACTCTTCACTTTCTGCTGGTGTCATTCTATGTGCTGCCTTGTTTGGTAAATTGGCTCCTGGAATCAAATCCATCTGATGACTGATCTTCCTTATCGATGGTAATCCATTAGGTACATTATCAGATACAATATCCTGAAACTCATTCAATAAATCTACAACCTCTATAGGTACATCCTCTACTTCTTCTTTACCAACTTTTGGAATTAAAATAAGCACACATGCTCATGCCTCATACCATCTAGGAATTTTCTTCCATCAACAAATATTATTCTTGCATTACCACATACCTTTTCTTTGGTCTCCTTCAATGGCTTTAGCTTATGTCGCACTCCATCCTTTGTCAAGGAATAGGTATTCGCATGACCATCATGTATAGCACATCTATCAAACTACCACGGTCTACCCAACAACATATGACATGCATCCATAGACATGATATCACATAGTACTGTTGGCATTAAGAAAGATTGCCACTAGTGACAACACTTATTTGCATTCTGAGTGCAAACCGAGTAGAACAGTGCAAACCAAGTAGAATAGTGCAAACTGAGCAGAATAGTGCAAACCGAGCAGAACAGTGCAAACCAAGCACGACAGTGTAAACCGAGTAACATTATGTCTACCGAGTCACCAGTATTTACCGAGTTCAAAACCTACCGAGTGGTTAGTATGAACCGTGCCTTCACTTCTACCGAGTGCATGATGATGCCGAGTAATGCAGTGGACACCGAGTATCAGAAAGTCACCGAGTTAGTTTGCAGGAACTGTGTAACCATACTTGGGCCGACTTAGTAGCACTTATGTTTATTTGTCAAGCTGACTTTGTAATTGTAATTAATTGTTTAGACTTGTATATAAACAATGTTGTAAAAATACCAAGATGTAATTAGTATGAGTATGAATGTGAAAAAGAAAGAAAGGCAGAGATAAGTGAATTACAAAGGGCTACAGCAGTATAAGGAGCAGCAAAGACAAATTCATCACAGAAGGTGATCAATACATCAGCGAATCTCATTCAGCAATCCAGTTGCAAAGTAAGAGATCTACTGTTTCATCCTAACAGGTGAATCAGCTTGAAATCCTTTAACCGGGTAGAGTTAACAGTCTTTGTAAAATCTCTTACCGAGTGCATACTTCATTGTATGTTTGTAAATCCTTTAACAGGGTGGATTTAGCAATCTTTATTGCTCCTAGCATGGCAGATCATTAGAAGTGATCAATTGTAAGCCTTAACCGGCCAACTTTATTCTGTAGTACTAAAGCTTTGTGGGTTTCATCCCCACCCCAGTTTTACTTTCTTTTTAGAAGGTTTTTGGGTAACCAAATCTATGTGTCATTGTTGTGAATGCTTTTAAGTTTCATGCTTTCTATATGCAAAAGGATAAAGTAAACTATATGTTAATACATCTGTAATTGAAAGAAAATTTGGAGTTACTGATTCACCCCTCCCCTCTCAGTAACTTGGTTAATTCTTGAATATTTCCAACAATTGGTATCAGAGCTGTATTCATTCTCAAGACAAAGCTTAACTAGCTTGAGCAAAGATCCAGGACAATGGAGGTATTCAAACTGAACAAGGTGATTGAAAATGAAAAGCTAGATCTGGAAGTGGCCATAGCTAAACTTAAAGAAGCAAAAGAACATCTTTCCCAATCCCTAAGAAGAAGGAAGGAACTTGCAAATCAGATGAATGATCAGAATTACATTGAAGAAAAGATTGAAGATCTTTTTTCCTCAGATAGCTTAGATGAAGCAAACAATGCTGTCAAAGAACTCCTAGAAAAGAATGGGTCTCTGCAGGAAGAAGTGAGAAAATTAAAAAGAGAACAAGAGCTACACTCAACAAGATTTTGTGAGATCTTAAAACAAAGAAACAAGTTGAAAGATGAATTAGATGGAAGGAACAATGAGGTCCAAAATAAAACCCTTCAGCTAGAAAACCTAATTGATTAGATCTCCCATACAAATGAGGAAATTCTGACTCTAAGATCAGAAATAGAAAGCACAAGAGAAGAACTAAGATCTGAAAAGCAAATCAATCTAAGATTGGTGGATGACCTAAACACTGAAAAAAAATCAATGAAGGAATGCTAAAAAGCCAAGAAGACTTAAATCAGCTGTATGAAAGAAATCTTCATAGGCAAAAAGGAAAAGTAGGACTTGGATACAAAGGAGAAGGTGAATCTTCTAAGCAAGGTACTCAAAGGAATCAGAAACCTACTTGTAATCATTGTGGAAAAATAGGACATACTTCAAATAAATGTTGGAGCAATGAAAAAGTAGAATTCAATGGAAAATCCTACAACTACAATCATCATGGTCACAAAGCAAATGAATGCAGGGAAAAACTAAGATTCAAAGGTAATTGTCACAAATGTAACAAACAAGGTCACAAGGCATCCAAGTGTAGATCCAAAACATTCAATCTAGAAAAACAAATTATGAAAGCAATGTTTGGATGGGATTACAACACCTGGTGTAGATGTCATTACTGTGGAGAATATGGACACATTGGTATGAACTGCATAAAACATCATCTAAGGAAAAGAGATACTACCATAAGATGCTTCAAATGCACTAAACTCGGTCACATAGCTAGAAATTGCATGAATGCTAGTGAAGTTGAAGATGGAAAGAAGAATGAAGCAACTAAGGTCAGGAAATAGGTGAGACAACAGTGGATTCCTAAATCTACCGAGCAAACCAGTCCAAGTAATGGAATGGGTGGCTCTACCTACTCAAATGAAATTTCCAAGAAAGCACTGGAACTGTATTTTCATAGACCAATTTTAAGCAGTTCCAGAACCGAATTAAAAGAAAGATCTAAATCGACATACAAGATGCAATAAGATCACAGGAAGGTCGGTATCAGTTTTCACCGAGCAAGGTCGGTACCAATTTTTACCGAGCAAGGTCGGAGTATTATGAATTCTCAAGTTCACTGAGTTGCGAAGTCTTTACCGAGTAATTAATTCATAGTGGGTGACAGTCTGTCGGAATTCATACCCTAATTTGTACTAAGCATTAATGATAGAGTTGTAAACAAAAGGCAAGAAATCAAACTCATTCTTCACCGTGAACTTTAGCACTTTGAGAGCAAAAAATTTCAAGAGCAATCTAGTGATTCAAACACTTTTGCGAAAAGAATTCTCTATGAGCTACCATGGCATCATCCAGCACTTCAGCGAAGAAAGGATCAGAAATGATAGTCCAAGGGGAATGGAGAGCACTAGATTTCAAAATCGTGCCCGCAATTGCAGCAGCCCTAGACCCGAACGGAGCTCAATCTCAGATTCCTCCTAAGGTACTACTTATTAACGATATTCGCAATCATTTCAATTGTGAAATTCAAGAAATGGGAAACCTAGAGCTAGATATTGTGCGTGAGAAACTATGTATGGATGGTATTCTAAAACCCGAGCACAAACATCTGAAAGATAAGGGATTAGTTCACATTGCACATTTACCTCGAAACTTTCAGGAGAAATGGGTTAGATACATTCTCAGCCATGTACATGATGGCAAGATTTGGCTTGAGCAACCCATAGAGATCACTAAGAAGATGATTCACCAAATCACTGGTCTTCCCATGTTGAACAAAGCTAAAACTACCAAAACCCTAGGTTGGCCGGAACTGGAGAAGAAAACCCTAGCTGAGTGGGACGGTAGAGGCATGAAAGTAAGCAGCATTACTGATGCTGAAATGAAGTTTGGAACACACATCATTGCCCATAAAATATATAGTTCAAGTCGACAGAATAGTGTATCCTGTGAAGCCATAGACCTAGCATACAAAGTGGTCAAGAATAATTTATCATTTGACCTTGCAGATTTCTTGTTAAAACAGTTTAACAAGAACATGGAAAGCATTCAAACTTCCAAAAACAATCCATGTAAGTTTGGATCTCTACTGGTCTGTTTATTCTTCTATGTTCAAAAATTCTTCCCTTCCAAAGGAAAAGTAGTATGGAGAAAAGATGTGCCAGTTCTTTATGAGATAAATGAATATATTTTAGAAATGGGTGAAAATTTTGAGAGCATCATGGATAGTTATTTTGATTCTTTCAAAGAGAAAATGAACGACAGATTCTAGATTCTACAGAAGTTGGTTGAAGATTATAAGGATGATATTTGTTTCATGGTGGACTGTGACAATGTATACATTCAAGCAGCTAAACTGGGGATTGTACATGTAAAACCTCTTCCTTATGAGGTAAACATTGATGAGACAAAGAATATCATTGAAGCCCTTCTTAATCAGCCTGTTAATCCCAAAGCTCCATATTTTGGAACATATGAAGAAGCAAAGGTGAGAATTGAATTAAGCATAAAACTTCCACAGGCGGTAAATAAAGGAAAGAAGAGGATAGCCAAAATGAAAATGCTAACTAAGGACAAAGGAGAAGACACTGAAGAAGAAAAGGAAAAGGATGAGAAAACAGAGGAACCAGAACCTGCAAAGAAGAAAGGAAAGGTATTCATCACTAAGGCACCTAAACCTCCCACTGCTGTATTTACAAGGACAAGTGCAAGGGGTAAGGCAGACAAGGCAGACAAAGATATAATATTCAAAAGGCCTCCTCTAACCCTTCAAGAGAAGATCAAACTTTTTAGAGAAGGATCAGGATCTGGAGTAAGTAATATAAAATCTTTTAAATATGAAACTAGATCGGAAACAGAACAAAAGGAAATAGAAGATGCTGTCATTGAAAAGATGGGACAGTGGAAATACTCTCCTGATGAAATAGCCCCACAGGTTCCAGCAGCTTTATTAGATCCAATAAAAATGAGATGGACCAATGCAAAGAAAACTGTAAAAGACATATTTGATCAAACCCTGAGACAGTTAATGCCGAGCTTGAAAAATGATGAAATAAAGAAGGTATTGAAGGAGAATGAAAATAAGATGACACTGAAGTTCAATACTTGTTTGATTCTAATTAACAATATTGAATCGATTGTGAAGGCTGCAAATGCCACATGGAAGAACATATACCATCTTCACCAACCAAGTACTAAAATAGTTATAATAAAAGACATTGAAGATGACAGTGATGAATAGGAAGAAGCCACTGAGGTAGATGATACTATGAGGATAGCGGCAGAAGTCATTGCATCACTTCCTACCTCTCCAGTAAAAGTTACTACATCTAGCACGGAGACACCTTCAAGCATGGTTGTGACAACTTCAACATTTGTCCAATCACCTTGTTAGCAGTTTTTCTTGCATGGGTAAATAACTAGATCATAATCTGATCTCTCCCCTTTGATGCTCTTTCCCTGGCACAAGAAATCTGACCTCGAGATACATGATCATCTGACGATGGTCACATGATTGCTAGGGCCGAATTTGGCCCTTGCGATCATGCGCCTGGCTGCCATGTGGTGCTCCTTTGAGTTGGTGCCTAGTGGACAATGCAACCAATCTGAGCCTACCACTTGGCAAGTGGGTCCCCCAGCTATGGATTCATAAAATAATTAAAAATTCAAAGAGAATTCCCGTGCATCTTCAAAGACATTCAAAAATTAAAGTTAAAAACATGTTTTTATATAGTTTTAAACTATATTAAAAATTTGAATATCAAAAATTACAGAGCTAGGAGACTGTTCTAATAGCTCAGGGCTTCACGTGTCATGCCAAATATGGAGAATAATATACCGTCGGAAAGGTCTCGATGCGAGGATTCTAATTTTGGAATCAAATTTTGCACAGGTGGTCGTTTGCTCACGTTGTTTGCAGTTTAAGTTTCAGGGGGGCCAAGAAGATATTTTTGAGATATTTGATTTGTTATGTCCGGTGACTCATGTGTTTTCAAGGGGATAGAGCAGATCAGGTTTGCTGTTCCAGACTTCATGACTCATTCAATGAGTAGTTCAGAGTTTGACATGTGTCACTTTGTAATGCTTCCTGAATTTCCCCCTCCTCTCCTTCTTATTCAGATTTCTGATCTTTTTGTAAGGGTTCCAATCTTTTTGCATGAGCAGAGCTCTGCAGGTTTGAGTTCCATGAATACAAGTTTTTAGTTTCATCTCAGAGTTATGATTTTGAGTTTTCTGGATTGAGTGTATAGTTTCAGAATGATTCAATGAAATACAATGAAAATCCTTTTTCATGTTTGTCTGATGTCTCTTTGTGTCTTTGTCAAATTGTTGTACATTGATTTGTAAGGCATATCTGTGTACCTGTTTACAAGGTAAACAGTGTAATGATTTTCGAGTTTCTTTCAAGGAGAGTGTAATATCTTGAAGATTATTGCTGATAGTATGATGTTTCATAAGGATCTGATGTCTAGATAGGGGGAAGAAAGAATGATGTGCAAGGTGCATTGTTTGATTTCTAGTTGCATAAGATTTGAAGTTTTCTATTGATATGCATCTCATGACTCCATGCCCAGGATTAGGCACTGGCTTGACTAGACTTGTAACCAATCAATTTAACCAATTAACTTTCCCTTTCTGTTGATGAGTCTGAAAGATAGATTGAGCATGTGGGTAGGCTTCCCATAACAGAGGTTCATCCTAGTCATGAATCCTATTGCAAGATGTATTTATTCTATTTAATCAATTAGTAAATCTACTTATTAAGTGTTTGTATTAGTTTATATCTGTTTGCATAAGCAGAGGAATGAGGTACACCCGCCTGGGTCTGTGGAGCCTGAAGTGAAGAAGGACTTAATCCTTGTCAATTAGCATTTCTTGTGCCATGAAAAGAGCATCAAAGGGGAGAGATCAGGTTATGATTTAGTTATTTACCCGTGCAAGAAAAACTGCTAACAAAATGGTGACTCTACTGGGGAGCGTAGTAAAAAATTCTTTCTAAAGAAATCAGTAGATCTCTAAGTGGTCCATTTTGGTTATAGAGTCTGTTCTTTTAAAAAATTGTTATATTCTCTCATTCAATGAGAGTGGCGACTCTAAATCTTTGTTTGATCAGTGTGTAATAATATGAATTTGTAATAATTTTTGTGATCCTGACAAACAGTGCATCCTGTGAAGTTGTTGTGTTTGCTGATAAAGAAGGTCCAAGTATGAGATAAAGGTTCTCAGCTGGTTCCAGGTTGGTCCTCTGCGAAGGGGTGGTGACTCTACACATATTTGATAGGTGATTTGAAAGAGGTTTCAGATCAATATTTTACATCAGCAATGGCACTTCCAGGTAATTTTGTCAAAGTATAAATCAGTCCCTGAGTAGGTGAATCAATCATTAAAATAAAAGGGACATTAATTTGAAAGTTTGAGTTATAGTTCTGAACACAAGATCTAGTTGCTAAAAAGTATCAGAGATATGTTCATGTTTTTGAAGTCAGTGGTTGCATATGTCAGATTGAAATATTGTCATAAGGACCAGTGGTATTGTTTTGGTACTTTGAAATGGAGTTTCCAGCTTTGATGGATCAAGATCTTGTTTCTAGATCTGAAAAGACTCAGTTAGCTCTTGAAATTTTAGAAAGAGATCATCTACTGTTACGTCAACAAATTTGGCATAATCATGTATTGATATTAAAATGTGCAATAGGAGAAAGAAATGAAGAATCTACAATGTCCTATTATAAGAAGTTTCTTATTGCATGTAGTGAGCTTCCTAAGGATCTTGATTTTCATGAATCCCAGTATGCCGAAATGTTCTTAGAACTTTCAATACCTGAATCGGTTAGTTGGACTGCATCTTTAAAACAAGAAGCACTAGAAGATGTTAAGGATTGGATGGACTCATTTTTAGAAACCGAATCTAGTCAAGCTGAGTCTAATTCATGCGAGGATGTTGAATCTTATGATGATCATAGTGCTAGTTATTGTGCTGATGATGGAATTTATGAGTGTCAAGGAAGGGAAAGTGAATTTTCAGTTGATAGTAGTTTATTTGAGCTTGTGGATCTCCCCTTGTCTCAGCATGATGTTGATGACTATTTGTTTCAATCTAATGATGTTTTGTGTGAATATATATGAAGAACATGGATATAATGTAGATGTTAGTTCTTGTAGTAGTTCCTTCACACAAGGAAATGTAAGACAATTAAATTCAGTCCCGGTTTCAAAAGGAGAAGAAATTTGCAGCATCGACAGTGAAAATGAGGGAGTGAAAAGTGATGTCCAGTGCTGGATAAGTAGTGAGCAGATTTCAAGTCTTTTGGATGCTGAATTTCAGAGGTATGGTACTAAATTTGTTTCAAAAACTCCATGCCCAGTTGACATAAGTTTTGATGAAAGCGATTCGGATGATGGCATGATGAGTGAAATAAATTTTGATGTCTCTTCTCCTAATACTAATCAACATGTTGATCATGAAGATGCATTGAAAAGTTTTGGAGTGGTTTCAAAACTTAATGACGATGATATATGTGACCATAAATTTGATTATTCATTTGAACTCCAACCGGTTACACTCGAGGAGGTACAAAGTCAAGGTATGAAGGATGATTTCTATCAAGTAGAGTACGAGACTTTTGTGTTTCTAGTTGACAGCATGTATAGATTAGTAGATGAAGATCAGTTTTAGATTGGTGGTAATATGCATGAGCATGCTGATTCCTATTTTCATAGTGAGCAAGATGAGGAACATGTTTCAAATTTTTACATTCACTATGAAAATGAAGACAGTGATTTTGATTTGCCTGATGAGCTGATTGAAAGTACAAATATATTTGGTGAATTGAATGGGAATCAAGTATCCAGCTTACCTCAAGAAGAGAGAAATGAGAATCAGATATTTGATCAGGGTAAGTGAGCCTCAGTTGGTCTCTTTTTGTAAAAAGTTGTGCATATTTGTATAGTTGTGTTGCTTTCTGCAGTAGAGTAGTTTTCTTTCAATAAAGGAGCTTTGGAACCAGTTTTTGAGAAGAGTTTGGAGTAATAAGGAGATATTTGTGATTGGTCTGTGAAACTAGAGATTCTGAGATTCTTCTGTTGAACTTGCATTCAACCATCCTCAGACAGAGCCACTATTGGTCCTCAAAATGTAGTTTTGAGGAACACCGTAAATTGCTTGAAATAGTGCTCCGTTTGTCCCAAAATGCGTGTTTCCAATGGGTGGTCCGGAGGTCACTTCATGAAGGTGATGTGTTTCTCACCTTTCTTATACCTCTCTGAGTTATTTTGAGTCCTTGGACTGTACCCTGAAATGGGTTTCTGACAGTTGGTTTCTAGGTCCTCTCTAAAGTCAGAAATTGCTTAGTGTAAATTTCACTGGGAAGGGTCATTTTGAGTTTAAGTATTCTGTACCCTGTTGACTTTCATGGAAATCTAGAAGTGGGAAATTGTTTATTGTACTACAGATAACCTATGTTTTAAGTTTTAGGTCTTTACGACAAGTTTTGATAGGTTTTTCATATCCCTTTCCCGAGGCAGTTTCATAGTTTTGGAATCTACACTTTTGCAACATTTCCCAGGAGCCCTGTTCGAGAAGTTGTAACTCTTGCCTCATGATTGAACTTGAAGAAGTAATTATGGATTTGTAATGCACCCCTAGAGTTGTACTTATGTTCAAGATTTCAAGTTTCTAGGTATCCGTTAAGTCAATCAACCAATGTCATTTCATTTCCCAGAATATTTTGTGTGCTGTCACATTTGTCATCTTTTTTAGGGTACACCACTTTGAGGGCCTGTTATTTGTGGCTAGTGATGTTTCATGCCAATTCATTCATTGCATTGTATTGTGTGCATGAAAGTGTATAAATGTTCCAAATTTCATGATTCTGCGAATCCATTAGCTATGTTTTCAAAGGCCATTCCATATGCAAAAAATCACTGTTCAGCTAATTGTGATTCTCAGATTTTCAAGTGGCCTACTTTGTGGGTGAATAACTTTTGGCCCAGATGTCGAATGAAGATGATTTCAGTTGCATTGTATTCTGTGGTCAAAATACTTCATCTGGCTGAAATTTTAGGTTGTTATCAATCCATCTGCACACTTTTCCAGATTGATTCCAAATGCAAAAAATCATTGTTTTGGTCTGCCACTATTTGTTGTTGCAAGTTGTCATTTTCAAATGGTCACCATTTGTGGCCCACTAATCGAAATCCTGTGCTGTTAGTAGCGTCATACTCAATTTTCCAGTGTTTTCCATTCACCAAAGTTTCAGCTTCCCAAGTGTCAGTAAGTTTTTATGCTAACGAGGTTTGAAGTGCAGGTTTTGGTGACCTGACAATGTTTTTATCCTAATTTTTTAATCATTTTGGATGATTAAAATTTCCTGCTTCCAGATGGCGGAAAATTCTATAAATTTGCAGAGTGTGAGATGAAGGTACAAACTTCACATGTGCCAAGTGGCAGACCCTGATGATGTGTTTCAGTGTGTTTTCCAGGTCAGTCAATTGGGCCAGTTTGTTGTTTTCAGACAAGATTTATCCAGATGGTGTTTTTGGCTTTTCATTCAATACCCAGTTCATGAAATTTCTTCCTGAAGTGCTTGGGTGTGTTCTGGGAAAAAGTTGTCTGAGAAAGAAATTTTTTTTTAGCTGGGCCCGTTTCTGGACCCAACTTCATGCTTTGGTTCCTCTAGTGTTTTGTCTCATTTAAAAGGTGTTGATCATGTGCATTGATCCAACTGAAAAATGATGGATTTGGGCTAAGTTTGAAAGGGCTCCATCAATGTGTTTAATGCGCACCCAAGCAAGAAAGGTGGAAAGTAAATTGAAATATGTGAAAATTTGGCCAAGAGTTGACGGTGAAAATGAAGATGGCAGCTATGCCGCCATTAATGCAAGCTCAAGCATTTCATTTTGCCAGGCAAACTTTTGATGCCAGTGGTCACACAATATGTGAAAGGAAGCCTCCCATGTTTTGAAGATTTTCATTTGTTATTGAATATAATATTAGTGGCAATGTTCTAAACAAATGAAGGGAACCGCCTAAAGAACAAAAGGGGACTTTTGAAGGCAAGTCAAATCAATCAACTTCAACAATGTCTCCTACTAACTCTAAATCGCCAACATCTCAATCGAGATTGCTAGAAATTGTCTCAAGAAATAATAAGCTTATGCAAAAAGAGGTTAACGCAAAGCAAGATGGAGGCTCATGCGAAGTAGGTTGGGTGCCAACGAGTTGAGAATGAAGAAAGGGGCACGTTTTGATTTTAAAAGGGGCCCGTGTAACTCATGCAATGAAGACTAGAAGGCAGCCTACACCAGTGTTTTAATGGAGTCTTCCACAAAACAGAGGTGCTTGGCGCCTAAATTTGGAGGTTCGCACCAAGAACATGAGAGCAGATTGCTAACTTGGAGTTGGGAGGACCTGTTTAAAATTTGGGATAGGTTCATTTATGTTTACGATTTTGAGAGCCCACACATTTTAATAGAATACCAGAGCTAATGAATGGAGATAGCAGTGAATGCTATCAGCTCTAGCCAATACGTAAGTGTTGGAGAGTGGAGACCAGTGATGAACACAAGTAGGGGGTCATGTGTTTTAGTAGCAGATGCCATGCAAAGGTCTGGGAAAGGCTACTAGAGCATAAGGGAAGCTCACGCAAATGAGCAAATAACTCACGCAATAAATGGATTGCTAGTCTACATGAGGGGGAGTACACGTCAGCCATCAAACAATATACCTTGTATATTGAACTGTATCCTACTAACATTATTGGCTACTCTAAACGAGTTGCTGCAAACATTCAGCACTGACACCATTCTGAGGCACTCAAAGATCTAAATTTTAGGAGTCAGAAAGGGACTACAAAAAAGTTTTGGAGTTAGAACCAGGAAACTCAGCTGCAGAAAAGGAATTGTCCCAGCTGATACAAATTAAAAATGCATTGGAGTATATAGACAAAGTTGTTCTTGTATTCGCATCAGGATGTTCTGAGGCAAAGATGCTTTGGAGAGTTGTATGGAAGCTTTGAAAATTAAAGAAGAGCTCATTGAGGCTTTAGTTCAAAGAGGTGAAGCCAAGCTTCTAATTGAAGACCGGGAGGGAGCTATCAATGACATAAAACTCGCACTTCAAAAATCTCCTTAGGATATGAATATCAGGGAAGCATTAGAGAGAGCTGAGCGCTTTTTGAAGCTAAGCAAGTGGAAAGATTGGTAGAAGATTCTTGGTGTCTCAAACACTGCATCCATTGCAAAAATCAAGCAAGCATATAAAAGGCTAGCAGTACAGTGGCATCCTGACAAGAATGTTGACAATAGGGAGGAAGCAGAAACAAAATTTAGAGAAATCACAGAAGCATATGAGGTGCTTGGAGATGATGAGAGACAAATGAAGTTTGATGGAGGCTGCAAATTCGGCTATTCAAACATGGATAACCCATGCACAGTGTGAATGTCTTACGCTAGTGGGAGAAGTGATTCACATAACATACCATAGTAAAAGAAACTAGCGCAAGATGAAGAAAGACCCACACACTAAGAAGGTAACCAAGGTGCTCATGTAGAGGTTTCCAAAGCTCGCCCCACATGCACCAGTGGTATGAGAAGGCCTTGCGTGAGGTTAAATACAAGCATTGGCAAAAGTTGGAGGCATGCCAGTGTAAGCAATACTGGAGACTCCACGCACTCAAACCAGCGGGTTTGAACAATGGAAGGGGCTGTTTGTTTGTCAAAATGAGTGTATGCTACTTGGAGAGTCCCCTGTGGAGATAGGAAGTAGATGACATTTGGTATGACCAGCGCATGGCATTGAAAATGTAGGGTTGCACTTGGATGCAAAGGGGAAGTGTACTCATGATTAAAAGCGTGAACCCCATTATCCCACATGCAGTGTATTTTGGGAGTTAATGTTATTTATATGCCACAACACTCTCTTGCATTGTAAAGTAAGAAGCCCATGGCCTACTTGTGCGGGCCCGCTTGGTGGAGCTTCCTGTGTTGCAGTGGGCTCCATATTTTGGAGGGAAGCGCAGGTAAAGTCTTTAAAGCTATGAAATACAATATCCCACATGCACATGGGAAGAGGCATTTGTAATGAATATATAGAAACCCACAGGCACTTAAGGTAGATTGAAATGGAGGAAGCTCTGCTGATGCGAGCTTGGAAGTGCTTTGGTTTTCCTGACAGGCGGGCCTGACTTTTCGGTAAGGTCATTTTTGACTAAATGTGTAACTACAAGAAATCTGACCTCGAGATATGTGATCATCTGACGATGGTCGCATGATCGCTAGGGCCGAATTTGGCCCTTGCGATCATGCGCCTGGCTGCCATGTGGCGCTCCTTTGAGTTGGTGCCTAGTGGACAATGCAACCAATCCGAGCCTACCACTTGGCAAGTGGGTCCCCCAGCTATGGATTCATAAAATAATTAAAAATTCAAAGAGAATTCCCATGCATCTTCAAAGACATTCAAAAATTAAAGTTAAAAACATGTTTTTATATAGTTTTAAACTATATTAAAAATTCGAATATCAAAAATTACAGAGCTAGGAGACTATTTTAATAGCTAAGGGCTTCACGTGTCAGGCCAAATATGGAGTATAATATACCATCAGAAAGGTCTCGACGCGAGCATTCTAATTTTGGAATCAAATTTTGCACAGGTGGTCATTTGCTCGTGTTGTTTGTAGTTTAAGTTTCAGGGGGCCAAGAAGATATTTTTGAGATATTTGATTTGTTATGTCCGGTGACTCATGTGTTTTCAAGGGGATAGAGCAGATCAGGTTTGCTGTTCCAGACTTCATGACTCATTCAATGAGTAGTTCAGAGTTTGACAAGTCTCACTTTGTAATGCTTCCTAAATTTCCCCCTCCTCTCCTTCTTATTCAGATTTCTGATCTTTTTGTAAGGGTTCCAATCTTTTTGCATGAGTAGAGCTCTACAGGTTTGAGTTCCATGAATACAAGTTTTTAGTTTCATCTCAGACTTATGATTTTGAGTTTTCTGGATTGAGTGTATAGTTTCAGAATGATTCAATGAAATACAATGAAAATCCTTTTTCATGTTTGTTTGATGTCTCTTTGTGTCTTTGTCAAATTGTTGTACATTGATTTGTAAGGCATATCTATGTACCTATTTACAAGGTAAACAGTGTAATGATTTTTGAGTTTCTTTCAAGGAGAGTGTAATATCTTGAAGATTATTGCTGATAGTATGATGTTTCATAAGGATCTGATGTCCAGATAGGGGGAAGAAAGAATGATGTGCAAGGTGCATTGTTTGATTTCTAGTTGTATAAGATTTGAAGTTTTCTGTTGATATGCATCTCATGACTCCATGCCCAGGATTAGGCACTGGCTTGACTAGACTTGTAACCAATCAATTTAACCAATCAACTTTCCCTTTCTGTTGATGAGTCTGAAAGATAGATTGAGCATGTGGGTAGGCTTCCCATAACAGAGGTTCATCCTAGTCATGAATCCTATTGCAAGATGTATTTATTCTATTTAATCAATTAGTAAATCTACTTATTAAGTGTTTGTATTAGTTTATATCTGTTTGCATAAGCAGAGGAATGAGGTACACCCGCCTGGGTCCGTGGAGCCCAAGGTGAAGGACTTAATCCTTGTCAATTAGCATTTCTTGTGCCAGGAAAAGAGCATCAAAGGGGAGAGATCAGGTTATGATCTAGTTATTTACCCGTGCAAGAAAAACTGCTAACACACCTATAGCAACAACAGAAGAAACTACCATTTCTTCTACCGAGTTGCAGTCTCCTATTTCATCAAGTTTTCCAGCAGTAAGTATTCCAGTTTTTGATTCTACAAGTGTAAATACTTCAAGTTCTCTAGTAGACAGTATACCATTCTCTATAGCCAGTCCTACTATGTCTACTATCACTACTACTAAGGCATTAAGTACAGATAAGCCTAAGACTCAACCGAGTATAATATTTTTGGGCAAGAATATAGTAGAGGATATAGACCTAGATGAAGAAATAGAGATTCCAACATTGGATTTTGCAAATCTATCAGCGGATCAAATGCAAAATATAGGTGAAATCCTCCAAAGGAAAGCAAAGCAAAAGAAACTTAAAGAGGAGAGAGACAAGGAATATAAAATCATTAAGGATGCTAAGGACATTTTGTCAGAAGCATTAGGTATTAAAGTAGACTCCTCTCAACATGTTTTGTTACAATTAGCAGAAGCAGTAAATAAGTACAATGAGGATTCATCTGGGATAGACAAGTTAGTTGAAAGAGCCGAGAAAAGATTCAACAATAAAGTGCTTGAGCACATTACTCAGCACATAGCTATTAATCAAGTTGAATTGTCTTCAATTTTGTCAAACATTGAATCTTCCTATTCGAATGTTACCTCTCTTTTAGTCAAACTATGCAATGTTGCCGAGTTCACCAAGGATTTCAAGGATAAAATGAATAAAATTGATGAGGATTTGAAGATTAGCATACAGAAGCTGCAACTTGAACCAAGTTCAAACTCTGCTCATCACATGAAAATCTCATACCTATCAAATATGTAGTCAGAACTATTGAAAGAAGACACAAGGATCCGGTCCACACTACTAGACATTCAGAACATGATCCTTCCCATCATGAATACAATGTATAAGCACATTGAACATTCCAAAACATTGATTCATGACAATCAGTTCTCAATAGCAGATCACATGATTGAACTCTCTGCGGAAGTCCAAATTGCAATCCAAACATGCAAGATTCTGCAAGAAAATTGGGACAGAACCCTGGCACTGATAATGAAGGTACATTCTATTTTTCTATCAAATTTTGTATTCTCTCTGTAAATCACTTGTATATACACCTTTGGCATTATCATCAAAAAGGGGGAGATATGTATAGAAGAAAAATTTAGCACATTGAAAGGGGGAGATAATTTATAAAGCCCTATGACAAAGACAAATTTTGAAAAATCAAAATAAATCTCAGCATGGTTCATGTATATAAGTTTTGGGCAATAAGTGTTTTTGTCATTAATGCCAAAGGGGGAGATTGTTGGCATTAAGCAGGATTACCACTGGTGACAACACTTATTTGTATTCTGAGTGCAAACCGAGCAGAACAGTGCAAACTGAGCAGAACAGTGCAAATTGAGCAGAATAGTGCAAACTGAGCAGAACAGTGCAAACTGAGTAGAACAGTGCAAACCGAGCAGAACAGTGCAAACCGAGCAGAACAGTGCAAACCGAGCAGGATAGTGTAAACCAAGTAACATTATGTCTATCGAGTCACTAGTATTTATCGAGTTCAAAACCTACCGAGCGGTTAGTATGAACCGTGCCTTTACTTCTACCGAGTGCATGACGATGCCGAGTAATGCAGTGGACGCCAAGTATCAGAAAGTCACTGAGTTAGTTTGCAAGAACTGTGTAACCATACTTGGGCCGACTTAGTAGCACTTATGTTTATTTGTCAAGCCGACTTTGTAATTGTAATTAATTGTTTAGACTTGTATATAAACAATGTTGTAAAAATACCAAGATGTAATTAGTATGAGTATGAATGTGAAAAAGAAAGAAAGGCAGAGATAAGAAAATTACAAAGGGCTATAGCAGTATAAGGAGCAGTAAAGAAAAATTCATCACAGAAGGTGATCAGTACATCAGCGAATCTCATTCAGCAATCCAGTTGCAAAGTAAGAGATCTACTGTTTCATCCTAACAGGTGAATCAGCTTGAAATCCTTTAACTGGGTAGACTTAACAGTCTTTGTAAAATCTCTTTACCGAGTGCATACTTCATTGTATGTTTGTAAATCCTTTAACAGGGTGGATTTAGCAATCCTTATTGCTCCTAGCAGGGCAGATCATCAGAATTGATCAATTGTAAGCCTTAACGGGCCAACTTTATTCTACAGTACTAAAGCTTTGTGGGTTTCATCCCCACCCCAGTTTTACTTTCTTTTTGGAAGGTTTCTGGGTAACCAAATCTATGTGTCATTGTTGTGAATGCTTTTAAGTTTCATGCTTTCTATATGCAAAAGGATAAAGTAAACTATATGTTAATACATCTGTAATTGAAAGAAAATTTGGAGTTACTGATTCACCCCTCCCCTCTCAGTAACTTGGTTAATTCATGAATATTTCCAACAATTGGTATCAGAGCTGTATTGGTTCTCAAGACAAAGCTTAACTAGCTTGAGCAAAGATCCAGGACAATGGAGGTATTCAAACTGAACAAGGTGATTGAAAATGAAAAGCTAGATCTGGAAGTGGCCATAGCTAAACTTAAAGAAGCAAAAGAACATCTTTCCCAATCCCTAAGAAGAAGGAAGGAACTTGCAAATCAGATGAATGATCAGAATTACATTGAAGAAAAGATTGAAGATCTTTTTCCCTCAGATAGCTTAGATGAAGCAAACAATGTTGTCAAAGAACTTCTAGAAAAGAATGGGTCTCTGCAGGAAGAAGTGAGAAAATTAAAAAGAGAACAAGAGCTACACTCAACAAGATTTTGTGAGATCTTAGAACAAAGAAACAAGTTGAAAGATGAATTAGATGGAAGGAACAATGAGGTCCAAAATAAAGCGTTCAAAACTGAGTTCGAAGTTTCTGTACCCTGCTGCCAATACCAAAAATCTTCAATATCTTCAAAACTACACCTAATCTAGCCATGAAACTTTGTTGGCAGGTTGATGTGACTGAGATGACCTCCATATGTAAAATCAGACATTCCAAGTTCGTAAGACCAACTTACTAAAAATAGAAAGTTTCCATAAATAGCAACTCTACACAAGATAGCCCTTATTGAATACAAAAATAGAAATATTTTTTGGTGATGCAAGATTGCTCTTACACCCAGGATGCTCCTACATCAATTACTATCCTCCACTATGGAACTGTCATAAAGAGACTAATAACCCAAAAACCATTCCTTACAGGACTGTCATGAACCAAAACAAATCATTTATATTTCTTTTCACAATAACAATAAAGAGAAGCTGATTCATTAACATTGTTATGTTCTTTGTAACAGAGATAAAAAGTCATCAATAGAGAATACATAGAGCTTAATTAAAATAGATTTCATTCATACTTAAGGAAGACAAAACATTCATGGCTCTCTAGCTAAAGGCCAGAGAGCCCGATACTTTTCCACAATTATTACTCTCTTGCCTATTCTATTGTCTGTCGACTCTCTCTAACTATCCTCATCTCTATTTCATAGTGTAGTCTATTTAAGACCATATTGGATGGTTACAAAATGGTTTTTATTCCATGACCATTCATATTCCTATTCATAATTTTTCTTACAAATATCCCATATTCTCTTTGTCAAATAATTATAATGTAATTTAACAAATATACCATGGTTCTAACACTTTAATGAATATATCCTTTCTTGACATGACTTAAATGATGTGAAATTTGAAAGTGGAGGTGGTGCCCCTGCACCACATTCCATGTGTTACAGTGGTTAGATGTCATGGAATGACCATATTCAATTGGAAACTCACAAAATTATCAGAGGAATGGCTGAAACTACTCTACCAATCAGAATTAATTTAGTAAAAATACAAATACAGACCTCACAAATGTATATATGTGGTCTAGGATCAATATCTAACTATTCCAAATGCATTGAAATGTAAGACAATGACAAAATGAATCCAAAATCACTCTAAGAACTTAAGGAAATTGCATTTGAAAGAAGTTTATTTACCAAAAAATTAGTACAGTCCATACACCAAGCCTCTTATGTTGTACAATGAAACTTTGGCATATTTGATGGACTCCTAGAAACTACCCCAACCAATCCCAAATGGTTGGATGGATTATTTTGCACTAAAACATAACAAAATCCAATTCCCTTCATTTTCTAATAACCGTTGCATTTCAAGTTTTTGAATTTGCAACATTACAAATTTGGAGTTTTTGAAACTTTTAAAGATAACGAAGCCTTAAGACTTTGAAATGTGACCCAAATGAACTTATTAAAAGAATTATTAAAATCAAATCTAAACTATTATAAATTTGTAACACCAAATACCATCCTAGGCTCTTCTTTTGGTCCTAAGGCCTATTAGGTCTTTTAAAACTTATTACATATTTTCCATTTTCATTGCATGGAATGACCTTATAGGCCATTATAGGTGCCAATAAATTCCAATTGATGTCTTTAGATGTCATTAGGTGCATGGTTGTCATTATGGACTCTTGGTAGTCTTTGGATGTTCTAGGTGCCTCTACACCATGTTCACCACCTTTGAAAGGATTCTTGTCCAAAGGATCAATCCTAGCATTGGATGTCTAAGTGTGAACCAAAAATTTCAATAAAACATCAACCAACTCGAGATATGAAAATATGTCAAAATTCATTGAAAAAATATTCATATTACATCTCATTAAATAATGTTGAAGCCAGATTGGGAAATAAAAGTGAAAATATTACACCTTCCAAACGTGCACAAAACTATTCAAAACTCCAATGAAATATAACACCATATCCTAGCAATCATTTGAATCCATATCAACTATAAAAATAAATGTTTGTCAACAATCTAGTCAGACTGTACGCTCATGGGTAGTGACTGACAGATTTTAAATGAATTTACATTTTCATTGCTTGAACATAGTTTACATTCATTGTTATGATCTAGAATCGGTCATTAACTTGGTCCATTCCCAATACTCATTAACTTAGTTTACATTCACTATTATGATCTCTATAATCTGGAATAATGGAGTTTTTAATTTCTAGTTTCTAGAGTGTATTTATTTTGATGTTATGTAAATTTAATTTAAAAATCAATAATATCGATACAAGTATAAGCATTGTTAAGTGGATTTGTAATCTTAATTCAATTCATGCAAGAATATGATGTACTTTATGTGCTCTTAAATTTTTGACAAACTTTCACATATTAAGTTTTGAAGTAGAACTAAAGGCAATGCATTGTTGTTAACTTGTTATTAATAAAGTATTTATTGGAAAATTAGAAATTAGTTATTGTTCATGTTTTAAAACTAAACTATTTTAACTAAAGTATACATGCAGTTTTTACGGGAAGACGTTGAACAACTAGAATCTTGAACAAACTAAGCGGAATATGGAAACATTTTCTACACTGTCTCTTTTTTCTATGATTGATTATAAATATCATGGTGTTTTATGGCACTTTCATTAATTGTATCATGGTTGCAGTCTACTATTGTACTTAACCTTTAACATATCTCCAATGATTACAATCACTTGCACATGCTTGTACATTGTGGTTGTTCCATCTTCTTATTGTGATTGTTTTCAATTTAAGGCATGATATGTCAATGTCTTCTTATTGTTATTATTCTATTAGGACTTAAAATTGGGTGACCTTTCCTTTTCACATGAGCATAGAATTCAAAATTGCCTTTATAGAAGAAATTGTTCATTAATAGTAGATGTGTTTTTTCTATATGATCTCATGATAATGGCCATATTCAATTACTCTATAACATGATGGTTGTTCCTTTTAATAGAGATGGATGTTCCATTGTTCTAAAAACTACACTTTGTTGTCCTTTTGACATGATAGCATTATATGTCAGAAAATTTGAGGTTCTCTTACCTTTTGTATGTCATGGCTTCACCTCTATGTAGCTAAATCTCACTCTGAAAATGATCTTCTTTTAGGAAACAAAGAAAATCCTCTATGGGTTCATACTTATTGTGACTTCCCATGGCGCACTATCATTTCTTATACACTGTATTTTTCCAATTCTTTTAAATTGTCACTGTCCTTCAAAATTAATGCCATATGTTGCTTACATTTGATTCAATTTCCATATTAATTACTCTCTTCAATTGTATTAGGAACTTTTTCCTTAAGCATGTGTGATGCAAACCTAGATATAGATGGGCATTAATGCATTAATGCTCAATTGAATGCCTTAATGTAGCTCCTAGATAAAGGCCATCTAGAAGCTTTAGAGAAATAATTTGTACTAGGTATGGAATCACCTCCACTATAATGCCAAATTTTGATGTGTTATTATCTTCAATTGCAAGTTTCTTTTGCAAAAATATATTGTATATCTTTACAGACTAGACAATGTGACTGTACAACTCCAAAATATATTCTCTATAATCTCTAATTACAAACTAAAGTGTAAATTTAAGTAAAGTCTTCCTTGGATAAAATTCCAACCCTTGTCTACTAATTACAATACTTACCTTTATAGTTCACCTGACTTCCCTAGGGATCTGTTAGAACTAAAATAAATTTGTTATATGCTAGTTGGCCAACTATTCCTAGTGAGCCAACTAGGAGACATGTCTTTTGGGAGGTAAAGACTCATATAAATGAAAGATGAAACTCTTCATCCAGTGAAAAAAAATAAAATTCAACACAAACATCTGTGAATTATATCCAGATAGCAGCAGACTATATATAGGCAGCAATGAATTAGATGTAATTGCTTCAACTTCACATTCTTGATTTACTTTAGCATCAAGAATAATCTCCACAGATTCAGTAGTCTTGTGAGGAGATTTGTGTAACTCCCAAAATAATAATAACTCCCAAAATACTTACCCTTTGGAATATTTCATGGTCTAGTGAGCATGATTTGTGTGTGTATTTGTAAATCTTGTCCACCCCTAGCAATATGAACCCAGAATAAAATAATAAGACACTTGCTAGATTGTGGTGTTAGTTCCAAAGAAAGGATGTTGAAAAATGTTATTGTCCTTGCAAAAAGTGTAAGGCCTTAAAGAATCAAAGAATTCTAATCAAAACAAACCGGATTCATTGTAGGCAATATGGTCACATTGAAGGGGGGCATGATTTTCGTCTATTACTGAATGTGGATTTCCAATTGGAGGAACATGGAGGTGTGAATATCCAAGCCAATGATAATGCTCCCATGGAAGAAGATGATCTTGTGGTAGAGAACACAATTGAAGATGATGGTATTGGCATAGCTGATAATGTGCCAGAGGACATGATTGAAGAAGATGGTATTGGCATAGCTAATCAAGATGATCATGATGATGGTACTAGTGCATCTGATAATGATGATGAAGATGATCTTGATATAGCTATAATTCAGAGGGCATACGAGCCCCTATACTAAGGCTCCCAAACAACTCTTCTCTCCGCTATAGTGTTGTTGGTGAACTTCAAGGTTATGAATAGTTTATCCAATGCAGCAATGTCACGTATGCTAAGGTATGCCATTTTTTACATCTTCAATGTTAGCATACCATTACAATTCATTATATTAACAATTCATATTTGTTTTTGTAGGTTGATACATGAGTTTTCCTTCCCACCATCAAACATTTTGCCTCATTCGTACTGAGAATTATCTACCATTATGAATCAAATTGGAATGAAGTATTAGACAATACATACATGTCCCAATGATCACATTCTATATCATAAACAACATGAATTTGCAACAGAATGCCCTGTTTGTCATACTAGTAGATATCGGTCAAATCAAATAACAAAAAAGGTGCCTCACAAGAGTCTTTGGTACATTCCCCTTATTCCACGTCTTCAACAATTATTCAAGTGCACTAGCTTGGCATAATTTATGGATTACCATGCATGCAATAGAAGTCAAGATGACATTATGTGAATGCATGTGGATGGTTCTACATTTAAAGACATATAAACAACATGGCCACACTTAAAAGAAGAACCTTGTAACCTCAAGATTTCAGTGGCAGCAGATGGTGTCAATCTATTTGGAGATATGAGATCTACTTACTCAGTGTGGCCTATTTTTGTTATTAACAATAACATTCCTCCTTGGATGTCCAAAAAGTCATCCCATTATACAAAGTCTCATAGCCAGTGGATTAATACAAGTTGTAGGGTTTCCAATTGCTATTTAGGTACTGGAGCTCATTATGGAATGCATTCAAAGATTTTACCTAGATACCAAAGAAATATAAAACAAAACAATGAAGTTTTCATCAGTTTGAAAAAAGATTCAATACACAAATTCTTTGATTTACCTTCAAGACAACAATATTCTCAATGGAATTTCTCTCTGGCAGCTTCAAATTTTAATGAGAAAAGGTCAAGATGGTGAACAATAATTTCAAAAAAATGGTTTGAAACCATCAGAGCAGCCAGTCCAAAATTACTGAGAACCCTATACGGAACAAATCTTAGAAAAGAGATTGTAGACATTCTAGTTCTTCTGCATAGAATCACAGGAAGCAAACAAGCCCTAAATTTTGAAGAATGCTAGTATTTCCTTGTGCAATCTATATGTGCAGACAATATTTATATAGATTGGGCACAACTAGTAATTGATAGACTTACTGAAATTCTTGTCTTAGCAAAGCATTCATACAAATTTGCAATGTCATCTTACCTCATCTATGACCTAGCATTTCAACATATAGGAAACAACCTACCTAATGTTACTGACTATGATAAACATATTCAGGTTTATGATTTCCACCCTTCCATATAACTCCAAAATAGCTTTGCACATTACAAAAGGATTAATGATTTTTTACAATGAAGATATGTTGTGAAATTCAAGCTTGTCCAGAACGGAGATTCCAGATGTAGCCGCACAAACAATAATGCAATTCAAAAGCTATTATACATAATATCCTATATTTGTATATTTTAGGATCAGAGCTTTCAATGGCTTTCCATTCAAATTGCCAAAATATACAGATGATAGAATGGTTTTGATAGAGTTATGCAGATAAATCATCGAGGTCAACAACAAATGCAACGGTCGGTATAAAGCATGTATTCATTATCCAATTTCCATAGGACCTTATACATGCTTTTCTAGCTATTCTGCAATGAATCTCATCAAATCATCTCAAAATAAATATAAATTTGACGAATATAATGTTATCAGGCATCATTTTGACTCGTCCAATTATATAAAAAGAAAACTTGGAACTAGGCCCTAATTTTAATCACATACCTTCATTCGAAGATTTCTAGGCTAATTGTAAAGATGACTTTGAAATGAGAGAAAGATCATGGTACCACCTCATAATTGAACAAATTTGACTATTTAATATTGTAATAGATGTCGAAGGATTATATAATGATCAATCTAATCTTCTTTTCAATCATTATTTGACAAAAATAAAAGGGACAACTTTGAAACCTCTACAAATTCAAGAACCAAAATTAGATAATCTTGAAGATAGAATGGAACAAATATTTAAAAGCACAAAAAGATGGGTACAGTGCAACAAAATAGCAAAAGAGACAACACAATGTCAAACAACAGCATCACCACAAATACCATTAGCAACAATGTAGGAAATAGTTCAGTCCAATCAACAAAAAATAGGTGGAGATGATCAACCACCAGAAAAAGATAGAGCTATAACCAACACCTTTCGACATCGACACTCAAAAGGAACCAGACAATTTAGAACAAGAAGAAGATATAGGTCAATCAAAAAAAAATACAATAGACCAATCTTTCAATGAATATACACCAACTCAAATAAGTCAATTTATTCAACCAAATATAACATGTAATCAAAACATAGTACCAAAATTTCAAAGTTTTGCTCAAGAAATAGAAATCCCTACAATAGTCATAAAATTGTTTGATATTGAAAGTTTAGCCTCTGCCTCACAATTTCTAGCCACTCCTTCATGGTTAGAAGAAAAAAGAAAAAGAAAAAGAAAAAGAAGAAATGATAAAATTCATCCTCAAGATTTAGTTTCTCAAATCATTAATGAAACTAACAGTTCGAAGAAAAAAACAAAGAGGCAAACTAATTGCTCTTCAAAAACATCAAGAAATAGGGCATGTGATAATACAAATTGTAGAACCAAAACAAGACAACAACTTTTTAGATCTCAATGCAGTAGATTTTGATGTCAATCAAATTGACATAGGACCTTCTTTCCATGATCGTACAGTTGATATGTGGAATTCACACATCAAGAGGTAAGAGACAGGTTAGAACAATTGAAAGATGAGAAGAACATGCTCAAATCTACTGTTAATCATCTATCTGATTACATCAAGAAAATACTCGGTCCTATCTCTTCCCAAACATCAAATCAAACAAAAGATATTTTTGATCTTCCACTTCATTCGAGTGAACAAATTATCAAGAAGATACATGAAGATAGACACATGGCACAAATCACACGAGAATGGATACAATACCTTAATTCAAGAGGTGTGGGCCCCATCGACTACCTAGCCAGTTATTACAAAATATATATTCAATACAAAGAGTTAATTGAGATAGACTCTCAGTTGCTTAGAGAATAGCAAAGAACATATAATACACAAGAAAAAATATTGCAGATAGTAATAGATATGGATAGCGAAGAAGCTCTTAATCTAAAAATTATCAAATCAACTGACAGTCCTCTACAAAAGTGGATCTTTTCAATCAACTTCAAAATAAAGATCAACACATAAGTAGTTGAAGAACTATAAAATCTAATCAAATCACTCAATACCAGCATTACACATATGGAAAAGATCTTTACAGAGATGGTCTGCAATTTTTATCAAGCAAATACTCAAGATACTCTAGATATAGAAATCATGATGAAAAAATATGATTTAGATCTTCAAAGTATTAGCAAAATAGAAACATGAGGAAGGAGATATCTACAAATTGACTGCAATTGGAGACTTATTAACAATTGTAAAAGAAGACACATAAAGCATTATTGAACAAATCAAGGAAATTTTAAAAAACTATGAATACTACATGGTAAGAAATGACAATATTACCATACCAAAGGAACAAGAAATTCTCGGTGTAGTCTCAGCAATGCAACAATATAGCAGTCAAAGAATGCAGTAACAAATGCAAGTATAAATATCATGGGTATCATAGAGTTTTTTATTATGTTCTTCAAGTTTATATGTAAATTTCAATTTAACTACTATATTTACTTTTTCATCAAAAATTACAATCATTGTATCAAATAACATTACATATAAATATCTATTTGAAGTTATTACAATGACTACTACTTTTCTCGCATTAATGTCTATGATTTTTATACATTGGTTATTGTAGTAATTTTGGTTTCAATTTTTCCTAGCTTCTTCCATAGTAAAGTTTTCAGATTCCAAATTATATGCTGCTACAACCTATAATGCATCATCATCTAAAGTAGTAGCTTCACATACTATTTTTTCAATCATGATTGATTAATTCCTACCGCTACATTATCTTTTCATCTTTATCCAGTAACACGAATGCTATTGTGATACTGGCAAAAATAGTTCCTCTTCCTCTATTGGTTAAGGCTACTTCTTGCAGACCACCTATCTACCTTAGGATTTTTGTAAACCCCACCTTCAATGCAACTTGATAAGGCAACACATAAACAACTCCCTTGTTTCCATATACACTAAAAACTCTAGACATTGGGTATAAATTTATATCACCAAATTGTAAACTATGGTAATATCCTTCACATATTGCTTTGGTCAAATTAAACTAGACACTGGGTATAAAATTATATCACCAAAATTGAGAACTATGGTAATATCCTTGACATATTCCTTTGATCTAATTAAACTCAACAACTGGCTAGGAATTATAGGGTTATCTAGGAGCACTAGTCATGTTAAACTTGAAGCAAAATTCATGTCAAACATAACATAGCTGCCATCATTTTTGTCCCTAGAAAACTCTATAATTCATAATTCGATTAATAAACCTCACAATTTTTCTCTATGATTATCTTCATTGTGTCCCTCAAAAAATTGACACCCTTGTACAACAACATGTACAATTATTCCTTTTCTCTAATTAACCTTAGAAATTGGGTATGAATTCTGTGATTATCTATGACAACTAGTGACCTTAACCTTGAAGAAAAATTCTTGTCAAACATAACATACCTGCCATAACAACTCTGTAATTCATAATTGGACTGATAGAACTTCACCATTTTTCTCTCTCATTATCTCCATTAACTATCTCAAAAGTTTTACACCATTGTACAAGAACATGTGCATTAACATTGAACAAGAACCAAATGGTTTGTCTAACTTCATATCCTATATTCATATTAGACCTTGCTCAATCAATTCAACAATATAAGAGGAAAAAATAAAAATCATTGCAAGATGACGATATAAAATTATCACCATCATAAACATTTAATGAATAGGCATGTTTGTAACATCATCTTGACCCAAAATATATGATAATGATTTATATAAACCCAGTGCCCTAAAAATAAAAAAGATCCAACCAAAAAGACTTTTCATGTAATTCCAACAATCATACACAAGGTACCAACTTTAAACAAAATAAATCTCACAGAGGAGCAAACCTAAAATATTGTATTTTGGCTTCATAGATCATGATCAATTAATCAAAGTCAATATTTTGCAAACCAACAAAGGGATCATTTAATGAAAACACTTCTCTGATCTCATCATCTATAATACTTATGAAGACCTTCCCATATATATGCCTGACACCTCTTCATACTGGATCATAGAACCTACCCACTTCTATAAGGATGTCGACATACATAAAACTACCTAATAAAATATGCATCCATTCCTTTTAGAATATGAAGCCTTCAACAATACTGATCCACTATATTTCTCTCCAAACCCTAGGCCTTTTGAATTATCATATTTAGTTGGAACTGACTATCAAATCCAAACTTGATGACTTTTTTCTCCTCGGCAGGCTACTTGTTCTTGAAAATATCTTAAATGTGTCCTATATAAAGTGTGTCTTCTAGATTTTAATTTCTTTATATACATTTCTACATTATTGATAAATTAATCTAATGTTTATAGTTTGCAATATGTGTAAATGTGCTTACTCTTAAGATATACTACTAAATAAATCTTTTATTTTCAATATTAAACAATTTAAGAATTTACTATCAATATAACAAAAAAACTTCTATTTTCAACAATGGTGACTTTTTTTTAAAAGCTTGACGATCTTTATTTTCTAATATCTATCACCGCCTATTAAATTGTTCCAAGTTTTTAGTCACACCAACAAGAATTCTAAGTTATTTATAAATGCTAAAGAAATGGAAAGGATCTTTTGTTTTCTGGTTCAATCAAGGCTGGGTCAATCATGCAAAATTTGTAATACTTATTATTGTCATTAAACAATTTATCTATTCAAGTTTTACTCATAAATGACTTATTCATTCTTTCATAGTTTCCATGTTTCAGAAAGATGTCTACATCACTAACCATGACCTAAAGAATGGTACAAAAAATTAGTCATAACAATTCCTCAACCAGGTTTTCAAAAATCTTGTTATAAGAATCCCTCGTAACTATAATTAGGATTGTAACCATAACTATGATTTGTTAAGCAATACCTCCTTCAGGTTTAGGGTTCATTATTTTTATAATTGAGAAGCTTTAATTTAACAGTTGTTTGTTTTCTCTCTATAAGCACTTTCTCTTCAACAGACTAGACCAGTTGTTTACTCTTTGAGGTTAATATATTCCTTTCTCAAACTACCTCTAACAATTTCAAATTTAGTCTATGAGATAAATGCAACATAATCACAAAATAATTATTGAAAATGTACAAGTTCTTTCAAACATAAGATGATGATTTCTAGCATGAAAAGTAAATAAGGTTCAAATACTTGACATGCAACCCTCCATTTCTCTTTCAGTCATAAATTATCACTATGCATCGAGTCAGAAGGAAAATCAACATCGACCATTGTATTTTTGACAAATGGTACCAATATATCAAATTTTTCAAATTGTCAATCTTGGGAACTATTAGGTACAGATAAAAAAGTGGAATTTGGACATGATTGGAAAAAATTTGTCAATTTCTATGGCTTACAGTTGGGTCAATTTGTTGTGATCCAGTACATCGCTAAGTCTTATTTCAAGGTTCAAATATTTGGAAAATTTGGTGTGTGAAAAATAGCAGTGCAGAAAAAATACATTGGTCAGATGAGAAACGCCCTTGTACCAAAATGTGCAGTTTGAATCAACTAATGAGCAATAACTTGATGACTGGATTGGAAATCATGTTTCTTTGGTAAGCAAAAGTCTTGTCCAAAAGCATAGAGTATATTTTATTTGTTAGTTACAAAGATTATTTTAACTTTCAAAGTAAGCATATGACTCCAATTCTTAAGAGGATTGGTATAACAAGAAAGTTTAAGTTTTTCTTGTGCAGACCATTCATTCAACAACCCTGGCTATTTTTTTTATCTTCTCAGAATCTCTTGGAAATTGGGTTTTCTTCTCTTTTGAAATTGGTTAATAACAATGTTAATGTTATCAAGATATTGCTCATTGGTTGATTCAAACTGCACATTTTCATACAAGGGCGTCTCTCATCTAACCAAAGTTTGTTTTCTGCACTGGTATTTTTCACACACCAAATTTTCCAAATATATGAACTTTGAAATAAGACTTAGCTATGTACTTGATCACAACAAAATCACCCAACTAAAAGTCATAGAAATTGACAAATTTTTCCCAACCATGCACAAATTCCAATTTTTTATTTGTACCCAATAATTCCACTTCCCATTCCTGCCCATTTTGGCCTTACAACAACATATGTTCATGTTGGTCTCTTATAAACTGTGAATAAAATGAGATATCCCCTGCATTGACAGTTGTCACAAGATCGCGATGAATACATATTTTCTTTGCAGATGAGATAGAACCATTAGATAAAAAGAAAACTATTAGTCTTTTACAAAAAACTCAGTGACTGGGCCCAATGTATGTACACCGATAGATCTTCTATGTCAAACGGCTATGATTTAATCAAACGAAATAGTCATATTTTAAAGTTCCACACCTAAGGTGAGGTCTAGTGGAAAATTTAGGATATTTTGTATATAATTTTTTCAAAAAATTGTCAACAATTACTCCTATTTTATTTTACAAACATATTCAAATTTAACATATTTAAATTTCGTAAATAATACATACCTAACAAAAAATCTTTAACTCATTTAAATGTTATAATTTAATTTCAAAATTAAAAAAAACACATTTTCAACAATATTCAAATTTAAATTTAATTTAATAAAAATTTAATCAAATATATTAGAATTCAAAAATCATTTAATTATATTCATGATGAAAGGTATTCATTTTTAACTTTTCTTTACTATATATTTATATCTAAATATAGAAGCTCAAACATATTAAATATTATTTTTATCATTCATTGTCAATATAACAAAAACATAGAAAAAATTAAAATTATAAAATTCAAACAAATGTTTAAACCAATTTTCTCTATTCTTACAAATGCAAAAATCATTAACCTTTT
>BSBK01006278.1:142500-144640 GCA_027943335.1 Chamaecyparis obtusa
CCGGGAATTATTGATAGCTTTTCAGACCTTGGCCGGTTTTATCCTAGACAGACTACCTCCGTTCGGTCACCAGCAGGATCATGGTTTAGAGAATGTGACTAGAGAACGGAGTAGGAGCCCTTCCAGAAGGGAAGAGGGTCAAGCAGAGTCAGTACATGGTCCAGAGCCACCACCTAGGATTGAGGGACGCACACGAGCTAGAGACACAGGAGATGCTATCAGAGAGTTGATGCGCCTTGGCCCACCCACTTTGAGGGATCCACAGATGGTTTTGAGGCAGAGTCATGGCTTCATAGCTTAGACAGATGTTTTGGGTTGCGTGCCTATGACAGCAATGTCAAGGCCCACTTTGCTATTCACTTATTGAGGGTTGGAGCCTCTTCATGGTGGGATCATGAGCAGTTTAAGGGACACTTGGACCTTAATACTTTGACTTGGGAGACTTTCTTAGAGCTCTTCAAGGCCAAGGTACCTGTCAGAGTAGTTTAGACAGAAGCGTATTGATGAGTTCCACAGCCTTCAGCAGAGGGGACTTTCAGTGGCCCAGTATGAGGGCAAGTTCATTGATTTACTCCCGTATGTGGAGTACATGAGAGATGAGAAAGTGCAGGTTAACCGGTTTATCAGTGGTTTGAACCAGCAACATTGCAGGCATGGTGCGTATATTACCTCCCGGAGACCTTCGGTATACAGTTGACAGGGCTAAGGTAGCCGAAGAGGTTGTTAGAGGATCATCTGATTCTCGGGATCAGTTTCAGTTCAACAATTCCACATCACAGGGTTCTGGTTTTCAGAGGAACAGATGGAAGAAGAATAATAGGTATTCTTCTGGGTCTTTCCAAACCCCTCAGCAGACACAGCAGGAGCAGCCTCAGCAGCAGGGTCGACAGGACCATAGGCAGAAAGGATCTCAGGGACATCAGGGCAATAAGCCCAAGCAGTCGCAGGGTCAGGGACAGAAGAGGGATCACAGGTCAGACACACATTTACACCTTCTGTCGGGACTCAGCAGTCCTCTAGAGGTGGTTTTACCGGATCTACCAGAGGAGGTGGATCACAGTTCAGTAGGCCACAGGGGACACAGGTATTTGTGCGAGGACCTTGCTACAATTGTGGAGGCATGGGTCACATTGCTAGAGATTGTCCTCAGGGCAGCAGACAGAGAGCAGCCAGATCAGAGCCCACTGTGGGGGACTTAGGTAGGTCCCATAGAGTATTTGCAGCGGTAGATAACCGCCAGGCCGAGCACCAGGCCACTATGATTGAGTCAGCAGGTATGATTCGAGGATGCAGTATTTCT
Source organism: Chamaecyparis obtusa (assembly GCA_027943335.1). Taxonomy (NCBI): domain Eukaryota; kingdom Viridiplantae; phylum Streptophyta; class Pinopsida; order Cupressales; family Cupressaceae; genus Chamaecyparis; species Chamaecyparis obtusa. Next base: position 143,801 of record BSBK01006278.1, read on the forward strand.
ATTTTGTTTGACTCAGGAGCCACCGACTCTTTTATATCTCCATTTGTAGTGGAGCGGTGCGGGCTAGTGGCATCTAGGCAGAAAGATAGCTGGGAAGTTGAGTTGGCTTCCGGTTCTAGAGTATCAGTCACCTCCTTGGTTAGAGATTGCCAGATTCAGATTGGGGAGTTGACCACTTCCACAGACCTTAGGATTACCCCTTTGGGATCATATGATGTAGTACTTGGCATGGATTGGCTATATGCCCACAGAGCCAAGCTAGATTGCCGCCAGAAGAAGATAGAATGTTTGGATGATGACGGCATGGCTACAGTTATTTCAGGGGTTCAGAGACCAGTATCTCTTCGCATGATATCAGCTATGCCACTTAAGCGGTGTATGCGGAAGGGTTGTCAGTTGTTTTCTATCTCTATCAATGATAGAGGGGATGAGGACGAGAGTGAGACTTCTCTTGATGACCATCCCCATCCTCCAGGAATTTGCAGATGTTTTTCCATCAGAGTTACCTGGTATGCCTCCTCGCAGAGCAGTTGACTTTCACATAGACCTTGTGCCAGGAGCTGAGCCAGTATCTAGAGCGCCCTATAGGATGACCACGAATGAGCTTAATGAGCTCAAGATTCAGCTTGAGGAGTTGCTAGAGAAGGGACACATTCGCCCTAGTGTTTCTCCTTGGGGTGCGCCAGTGATCTTTGTTAAGAAGAAGGATGGGTCACTTAGGTTGTGCATGGATTACCGACAGTTGAACAAGGTTACCATTAAGAACCGGTATCCACTTCCTAGGATTGATGACTTGTTTGATCAGTTGCAGGGTGCCCGAGTATTCTCCAAGATAGATCT
>BSBK01006279.1:0-27500 GCA_027943335.1 Chamaecyparis obtusa
ACAAACCCCCATGAGTAGTGCTTCCCCTCACCCTTGTTGAGGGTGTTTCCCCTAAACCCACATGAGGGGCACTTCCTATCAACCTCATTCAAAAATTTTAGTCCCGAACCCCCACTAATTATCATGGTCTTGTTATATAACAAATCTAATTACAATGAAAGGGTTTAGGAGTGGAGACTAGAATCAACAACTTAAGTATCTTTATCACTATCATGATATCATTGATCAATGTTGAAGTATCATGCTATTATCAACAAATATTCAAATTCCATTACTATTTTTATAAAATGAAATAGAACCTTCAGCTTCAGATATGAAAGATACAAGACAAATCAATGGACATTGATTCTTATAGTGATTGTACGAAGCAAAATGGGGGTGACCATTATTTATTGTAGATAAAATTCTTGATTTTGAGATGCAACTAATGAAGGATATGGCTGTAGGAAAAGGAGCTATTAGGTTGTCATTAGATGACATTAAGTTATTTCAAAGCTACAACATGGATGTTGATTCAAATCTACAAACACAACCTTAATATCAATTCAAGCATTGCAATATAGTGCAAGGATTAGAACCTCTCATCAAGTTTTCACCAGACTAGGGAAAAGGAAGATGCAAAATATTATAATATGCAACTCATGAATTATGATGAAAATTTTCAAAGTCAATCATCATAAATTAATTATAGTTGTTGGTTAATTATTAAATGAGGATTTCACCATGGTGATGCGATTTTGTACTCAATATATATGAATCAATTAATAGAAACATTTTTGTACTCATTGGATACACTTTTATATTGAATCTTGCCCCCAAAAAAGTGTTTTACAAAAAATGAATATATATTTTAATTTTCCATGTTTTTGTTGAGTTTTTTTCAAGCCTTTGTCGAGTCCCAAATTTCAAATCTTTCCAATTTTTGCCAAGTTAAAGTCAGCCAACTATGTTACCAATGATGGTTTTCTATTGAATCTTTGTTCACAAAGTTTGTGCCTCATAGATCTTGTTTTGTGCACCTTGAACATTCTTTATAGTGACCATGAACTTATCTTTCTTCTTTGACTTTGTTTGTATATAACAATTTTTTATTCATATATATTCTAACATAGGGATTGTGAGATCACCTTCAATAAATCCAATAAGGTTTTCATGAGAATTAAGGGATTAAGTTTACCATCAACCATTTTGAATGCTTATTTAGGGTTTTCAATTTACTGCTAAGTTTTAATATCTTGGCTAACAAGAGTTAATTGTTGACTCTAAAATTCAATAGAGTGGTCTTTCTATTTGATTTATTCAAGTTCTTGTTAATTAATGATTCAATTTTGTTGATTGGACCACCTCTATTTGATCCAACTCAAATAAAAGTTCTAAGAGTAGGTTCTACTATCATTGTACATTAACAATAGTGATCTATTTCCACAACTCTTTCAAATTCATTTAACTCATGGAACAATTACACCTTTCTTCACCCCCCTGCATTAGTTTCCAGTGAATACTTAAAAGCTACTTTGAAATGCTATAGTTAATACAAATTACTCTCAAGTGCTCTAAACATAACTTAAGATGGATAACCAATCAACCATCCCACTTGGACTTGATAATACCATATTTCTATTTGAAGGAAATATCTTTAAGAGACATAATTGTATATGAGGAAAAGTAACATGTGTGGAACAAGCATAAACAATCAAACATTAGTTATACATGTGCATATTCAAATCTTAAACTAATAAATAAATCATGTTCATTCTCATTCCTACACTACTCTCTACATAACTTTAGATGAGCATGAAGCAAGTGTACCCAAGACTTGCTTGATTTAAGCTTTTAGAGAGGATTTGGGTGTGCTCTCCCAACACAAGTATAAATCCCACTAATAAATGCAAACTAGATTTAAATTCTCAAGGAGGAGCTATGAAAGCAACCCTCAAGCATTCAATGTAAGAAGTCAAAGAGGCTCAAGGAGGAGCTATGTAAGCAACCCTCAAACTCATATGGCATGAAGCTATGGAGTAAATGAAACTATGATTACCCATTAATGAAACCATCTAAAAATTGAAGTTATAAATCTACTATGAATGCAAACAACTACCAAATGGTTAGCAATAAAACTACAATGAAAACACTAACATAATAATTTTAGAATGCAAGAATGAATGCAAAGCAATTATGAATGATTTTCTTGAGGCAAGGGTCCTATTTATAGGATTTTGGAGGGTTGGGGTGAGGTGGCATCTATGTGACATCCACATAGGTGCCACCAAGGAGACACACAAGTCATGATAAGTCCAATACTTGCTCACACATGTGTGAGCAATTTGGAATGTGAAGGGGTCAATGTGTACTCCAAGTATACATGTGGAAGTGTGTGTAAGAGATGTGTAAGAGAGTCAATTTTCACACTTTTGAAAAGTGTAAGAAGTGTCATCAAAAAATGTAAGAAGCTTTGTTTAGGCATTTTATATCAAATTTTGAAAAGGTGAATTTTAAATTATTTGCTCACACATGTGTGAACAAATAATTAGGACTAATTTTTGTAAGAAGATGAAAATTAGCTTAATTAACCTTAGTTAATTAATTAATAGGCTCATTAGATAGGAAAGTGATATATGTAGGGTAACATCTAGGTTAGATTTAAGATTAAATAAAATAAAATAAAATATAATCATGATTTAGTAGAAATAAAGCATGCAGCAGTAATAATAAATTAAAAATTCATTTAAAAAGGGGGATATGGAGAAACATGTAATAAATTAAATTTAATACATTAGGGGGGTAGTATTTAAATTTAATTTAAATACTATAGGCGATGCATCTATTTAATTAAATGGATAGATGAATATAACAAATATAATTAATTAAAATTAATTATAATATTATTTGGGTCATTAATTAAATTAAAATTAAATTAATGTTAAGTGAAAAAATTTAGGTCACTACATTTTGCCCCTCTTTGATGCGGTGTCAAAAATGGCATCATGTCAAAGAAAAGGAAACATAGATGCCCCAAATGAAAAAAGAGACTTGCACAGGAAAAAGTAGTAGAAGGATGTGCTACCTCGAGAAATTAGGGAAAAAATAAAAAATTTGGTCAATTTTTTGTGAAAAAAGAGGGGAAACGAAAGATTGTGTATGACTTAAAAAAAAGAAGGGGTAAAAAAGAAATAAAAAAGAACCCATTAAAAAATTTCTTATAAAAGGCTAAAAGGAGGTCAAAAGAGTTCATTTTTAACACAATCAAGGAGAGGAGAGAGAGAAGAAATGGTAGAGCGATGAGACAGACAGTAGATGGGAGAGGAGAGTATGGGTCTACCGATGGACAGCGAATAGGGGGATCTGATAGGTTAAAAACTCACATTTGTTTTCAACTCGAGTTGGTTATTTGAGTGTTTTTAATTTTTTGGATTGGGCAAAGGGGGATTAGATTTTAGCAAGAAGGGAGGTGGCAAAAATGCTTGAGGCAATTGCCAATGGGCGACGTAGACCTTCCATGGGTGACACCGATCTGTTGGTGGATGGACCACCCACTTAAAGGTGACCTCACTCATCCACAGGCAACACGAAGCCCACCCATCCAAAGATGAGGGGGGGGGGGAGGTTTGCCTTGCCCATGGGTGGAACAGAGCCGCCCGTTAGGTGATGGGAAGCTTTGCCCTCCCTAGACCGGGAGGGGGCTACCTCGTTTGCCAATGGGCATAATAGAGCTTCTCGTCAGGTGACAAGAGGCTCCACCCTCCCTAGGGCTGGGAGGGGGGCTACGAGCGGCTCCGTATTCCCTAAGGTGGGGAGGCTCGCCTTGCCCATGGGCATCTTTGTCCACCCATGGGTGGAATAGAGTCACTCATCGGCTCCACCCAAGGGCAAAGTGGGGGCTGCTCATCAGTAGACAGACGGTTCCACTTGGCTAAAGGCGGAATGGGGCCACCCATCGGCGGACAGGCAGCTGCGCCCATCGAAGGGCGAAACCAGGCCACCCATTGCCAAGATGGGGGAAGCCTCTAGGGGGAAGGGGGAAGCGGCTCAGGGAGTGGGGTTGTGGAGAAGAAAGGTAGGATATGTATGAGGGTTTGGGTTGACCAGTGTTGATGACAAATTGTGGGATTTGATTGGATACAAGAGTCAAGACTACTGGATTAGATCGAATGAGAGATGACTAGATACAGTTATGTTGTGAGTATATTTGACCGAATCAGAGTGGAGACACATGAAACTATGTGAGTTGCAACATGTGCATGATTGGTCACATTTGAGAGCGCATAATAGGCTCATGAGTGCTCTGATTGAGAGATGACATTCATACATATCAAGATTCCACCTATTGATTAGAGAGGCGAATGTGACATTACTAGATGTATGAAATATTATATGGGTACCGATCAAGGGAGAGATGCCTAAGTATCGGCTGGAGATATCATAGGAGTTTTTGGAGGAGAGCTTCAAGTGGTAGATAGACTAGCTGCCCATTGATCACCAGTGGATGTCATGGTGAGGGGGGATGGAGGCGGGCCTACGCTGGCTAAGATTATATTTAGCCAAATTTATTGGAGGGAGGTTGATACCCGACCATTTAGGGCATGGATTTCCTAGCCAGATGTTGGAGGAGGAGGAAGGGATAGAGTACTATTGGGGGTATATGATATTGGCATAGTTATACTATGATCTACATATGAAAGTGTATTGCACCCAACGTACGATGAGACCCGAGTGACACTGCTACTTGTTTGGGCTTGGGATCACATTGCATTGGTATGACCACTATGAGGGAGAGGCGAGATCACAACAATATGAGCCACTCACATATCCATATAGGACCACCATTATCCTATGGAAATGTAGAGATTAGTAGAGACTTGGCAGAGGATTCTAGATGACTACTATGGTTCGAGGTGGACGTCGTATAGAGGCTGCGAGGCGTGAGGTTACTGAGATGAGTAGACAAGTAGAGAGGATTGTAGCATGGATGTAGAGTATCTAGGATATGTGCAGATATACTATTGGCTAATTGAAAGAACGATGTTCCAAATTGCTAGGCACATGCCATCACAAGTTTACAAATAATTTGGTATTATACAGGGTATTATTTTAGATAGTTATCCACATCCATTGTCTCTAGAGAGATTGGGTTAGTATGGGGGATCATAGTGGATCTTTGTAATGTGAGGATAAATTGGAGAGGTATGCAACTGGTGCCATGGGCAGTAGCATAAGGACAGGGGGAAGATGCAGGGTTGATGACTAAGTATGCATTGTGGTGGGATAGGCACAGGTTGGTGAGGCTGGTAGATCCCGGAGTGCGAGGGGCAGGAGTGAAGATAGAGTCAAAGAAGGTGGATGAGGATGGTGAGGAGGGAGATAAGGAGGATGACATGGATGATGGATAGAAAATACTAGTATAAGTGCCAATATTTAGGTGGGAGACAGAAATGGGCTATAGAGTGGAGGAGAGTGATAGTTTAGAGTCCCAGCAGTAGGTGGGCTTCCTCATCCCTCGAGAGGACTGTAGATGGATAGAGATGAGGTGACCCATGGGCCACTACTAGAGGACAAGGACATGGGGCTAGGAGGACTAGGAGGAGACAAGAGACATGGGGACCATGAGAAGATAGTCATCCTTTAGGATAATGTGACACGGTTAGAGGCAGTAGGTGGTAGTAGAGAGAGACATAGAAGACAAGGTTGAGGCATTAGTGGTAGCAGAGAGGGACAAAGAAGATAGGGTTGAGGCCCAGGATGAGAGCATGTGGCAAGACCTAACCATACTATAGGGATGAGTGGACGCGGGAGAGTTCATTATGATAGAGACTCATATAAGTACAAAGGAGACACATGGGAGATAGTTTGATTACAGGGACAAACATGGGAAATATAGAGACAAACATACCAATTCACCTAGAAGTTGATGATTGATAGGGATACATTGTGGAGATAGGCATAGACATACTAGGGAAAGAGAAAGAGAGAGAGATAGTGAGATAGGAAGTGACCCTACCTTGGGTAGCACATATACTGACAACCATCATGGATGCATAGAGAGATGCATCAAGGGTAGGGAGAGATGAAACCTACTATATGACCCTCTATCATCAGGTGGTGCCTCCAAAGTAGATAAAACCACCCTACATAGAGTGATGGATATCAAAGAGGACCCAAGGAAGATCATTAGGGTTAGTAGCCATGAGGCCACCAAGAGACAAGGATACATGAGGTGATAGTGTTGTTATAAGTAGTGGTTACTATTGCACCAAAAGATCAACTTGTTAATGTCTGATACAACCACTAGAATTATAGAAGACACAGGAGGTAGTTAAGCCATGTCACAAATCCTGCGGGGAGCGGTTAACTATTTTTCCAACAATCTCCCCCTCAGTGTTACCCAAGGGGATTCCAACATGTGACCAAGATCTGATACCACTTGTTACAAGTAGTGGTTACCGTTGCACCAAAAGATCGACTTGTTAATGCCTGATACAACTACTAGACTTATAGAAGACACATGAGGTGGTTAAGGCATGTCACAAATCCCGAGGGGAGCATTGACTATTTTTCCAACAAGTGCTAGAGGAGCAGGGGGACCGACTACATGAGGTTCACAAGGGGAGGTTAGGATAGCAAGGACATCCTTTTAGGGGCTACTTGATCTAGTTGATTATATATGATACACATTTCATGTATGTTTTGAATAAGATGCATATTTATAGAAGCACACATGTGCATGATGTATCATATTATTGATGTACTGTGATGACAATATATGATATTTTGTGGATATATTTTATAGACTTATCTGATGGATTATGAGGCTTTTGATGTGTGGTGATTATGAGATTTTATTGCTAAATAAATGAGAGGGGAGTGAATCGGTTAAGTCTAGTTATCCTATAGTCCCAAATACTCCTAGATGTATAAAAAAACCTTTCAATCAATTTAAACAACTCGTTAAAACATTGTTTGTTCCTTTTTGTTCATTAACCAAATACCAATAAATTAACTAGTGTATATACCGATCAAATAAGTAATTGTAATGTGTAAAGTAAAATAACAAATCATCACATCCATACACATATAACACTTTGATTTTTAATGTGGAAACTTTGTTAGGGGGAAAAACCACCTAGAATGGTACCCAAAATAATTTTACTCTTTTGAAGTGAGCTTGGTTAAGAGCCAACCCTGTTAAAGGTTACAAAACACACTGTAAAGTGTGACCTTGTTAGAGGATTTATCACTAATAGTTCTCAATGACCAAACATTCACTATGGGGTCAACATGAAAACAATTAACATTCATTGAATGTCATAATGAAATAACAAAGACTATTAAGTCCCACTCGATTAAGAGATTTATCTATAGCAATGGTTAGAATGAAACAATAAATGATCTGATTCAAATACAACTTCCTTTGTAGATTTTCAGATCTATGCTAAGTTACAAATACCTCTAGCCATCATAATCTCTTCAATTTACTTGTATCTTCTAACTCTGTTATGCTCGGTTAATTCCTTTCTCTGACACTCAGTGTTGTCTATAGAATTATTCAGTTCTATCTTTAACCTATCTGACTAGCTTCACATAAATGCAATCTTCACATGCACATCCTCATCATTATGAATCTCTTGTCTCCTTTTATAGGCACAATAAAATATTTTCTTCTCATCCATAGATTTTGCCTCTTAATCTTCACCGTTGATTTTTTTCGCTCAACCTTCCTCGGAACTTGTGTCTAAAACACATTTCATTCTCCATCATCTGATATTCCTTGAATTTTTTTAGTCATTTGATCTTCATAACAAACTTTATCTTTAACCTTGGAATCATGCATATTTTTTCAGCTCATCATCTTTAGTCGACAATCACATGTTCCATTTATTTCTTTCACTCAATCAATACCATGATGTGTCAGTGACTTCTAACTCAGTTAATACTGTACTCAATATACACTACACTTGCTCGGTGTACATAGTTTCAACTCAGTGTATACTGAATTCTTCATTTACCGACCACATAAACTTATTCATTCTTGATCTTCAATCTTTAACAAAATGATGTAATACAATCAAATCACTAACATAATGTCATAGAATCATCAATAAGTTACTCAATGAATACCATATCCATATCTAACTCATACATCTCATCTTCATGTTAATATCTCATTCCTTCACCAATATTACCTTGTTTAGATGTTTGTAACTATCATGATAAGTATAGTCAAAACTATTTGACATCAATGACAATATAATAACTAATTTAATGTCTCACATAGACTTTTGTATGTATCTCAGTGATCATCAGTCTCTCCCTTTGAAGTATTTAATTTGTTGTAGTATAAAAATCTCTCCCTTTGGCATTGATAGAAACACAATATGAAATATTACATAGAGTACCAAACATCTATCTACAACTCTGTCTGTATATGATGTGACTAGATAATGCATTTGATATATTTAATCACTAAACAACATCTATGTCATCTGTCTCTCTCTTTCGGTTAGCTTCACTTCTAACTTATATTCATGATCATCTCTCTTTCTGCATGTAATCTCCCTCCCTGTAGATTTTTCATGATCATTCTCTCCCTTAGATATTTTTGCATATTTCATGCAATCTCTCTCCCTTTGACAACAATGCCCAAAATAAATGATCTCTTTAGTAGCCAAATTAGTATCTATGTTGTTTAGTTTAGATTAGTGTATCTTGCATGTACTAATATGTAATTTCAGCTTGTCTTCCATCTTTCACAACTTTGGGAATCCCAAAGTGTGAACATCAAGCATCAACATCATTAGATATTCTAATAAAGTACAGGTTGATGCAACCTCATATCACCTAGTGAGTCTTAGACAGGGGATGGACCCCTAGTCTACTTCTCAAGTATTTAAATGTGTCATTCGGTAAGGGTTTTGTAAATATATTAGCAATTTTCTCTTGTGACTTCACATATTCTAATCTTACTTTCTTTTCTTGAACTTGTTCCCTCAAATAGTGATATTTAATAGATATGTGATTTGTCTTTGCATGCATCACTGGATTCTTTGAAATATTAATAGCACTTGTGTTATCACAATAAATTATCACTGGATCAGTGATCTCCTGATTCATACCTTCCAATAATTGCTTTCTCCATGCTATATTTGAACAATTAGCAACAACAACAATAACAACATATTCTGCTTTTGTAGTGGACTGGGAAATACATCCTTGTTTCTTACTTATCCAAGTTACCAATCTTTCTCCTAAAAAGAATGCTCCACCTGTAGTGTTTTTCTATCATCAATGTTTCCAGCCCAATCAACATCAATGTAAACTTTTAGTTCAAAATGGTCTTCTTTCTTATACCATAATCTGTGATTTTCAATATTTTTCAAGTATCTCAAAATTCTTTTCACAACAGTCATGTGTGATTCTTTAGGATTAGCATAAAATATAGCTACAATCCCAACTACGCGTGCAATATCAGGTCTACTATGCACAACATACATTAATTTTCCAATCATAGATCTATATAAGGTTTGATTTACCTCAGTTGACTTATCATCCCTTGTTATCTTGCATCCAGTGACCATAGATGTACCAACTAGTTTTTAATCTTCCATACCGAATGTCTTCAATACTTTTTTGATGTATTTAGATTGTGTGATGTATATGCCTTCCTTCTATTGTAATATTTGCAATCCAAGAAAAAATTTGATCTCACCAAACATTGACATTTCAAACTCTTTCCTCATTTCATTAGCAAAATATTTGCATAGTTTATCATGACCTCCAAATATGATATCATCAACAAATATTCCAGCAATAAGAATCTTATCATTAGTTTCACATTTCAAATACAAATTATTGTTGTCGCTTGCTCTAACAAATCCAATTCTTATGAGATAAGAATGCAATCTTTCATACCATGCTCTCATTGCTTGTTTCAGTCCATATCATGTCTTGTGCAACTTACATACCATGTTCCTCTAATTAGGATCAACAAAACTTTTAGGTTGTTCAATGTATACCTCTTTATCAAGTATCCCATTAAAAAATGCAGATTTTACATCCATCAGATATACCTTAAATCCTTTGTAAGAAACATACGCTAGTAGTATTCTTACTCCTTCAAGTCTAGCAATGGGTGCAAAGGTTTCACCATAGTCAATTCCCTCTTCTTAGGCATAACCTTTGCAAACCAATCTTTCTTTGTTTCTTGTTACATCTCCATTCTCATTCAATTTGTTTCTGAATATCCATTTGGTTCCAATCACATTTTTGTCTTTTGATCTCTATACTAATGTCCATGTCTTGTTTTTCTATATTTGCTCAATTTATTCATTCATTGCCTTAATCCATTCATCATTTTCCAATACATCTCTAACAGTTTTAGGCTCAAATTCACAAACTAAACATGTGTTATTTCTTAACTTACTTTGTGTTATCATTCATGCTCTTTTATCTCCAATTATCTGATCTTTTGGATGGTTTCTTCTTACATACTTTACAAGTACAAGTTCAAATCTATGTTCTTGAATGCTTTCTCCACTCAGTGCATGTTCCTCATTTTCATCAGTAATAGTTTGTTGTTGCTCAATCTGTATAGACTGTTGCTTAGTAGCATTTATTTGTTGCTTAGGTAGAGTTTTAGGTTCTTCAATATAAACAAATCTACCATATTCTTCCAGTTATTTCATGCTTTCTTCATAATTATTTTCTACAAACTCATCAAATCTCACATTTTTACTTTCAATCATTTTGTTAGTAGCCTTGTTCAAACATTTATAAGATTTTCTTTTAGTAGAATATCCTACAAATATCTCTTCATCGCCTTTTGAATCAAATTTTCCATTTCTATTATCTTTCAGAATGTAACATCTACTTCCAAATATTTTGAAATAACTCACATTAGGTGTGTAACCATACCATAATTCATAAGGTGTCTTCTTTGATTCTTTCTTCTATTGAACTTGGTTCAGTGTACAAACAATAATACTAATAGCGTCTCTTCAGTACATTTGTGCAACATCTTTTTTAATCATCGGTGTTCTAGAACAATCAACAATTGATCTATTCCTCCTTTCAACAATCCCATTCTGTTGGGGTGTCCTCGGTGCAAATACCTGTCTCTTTATTCCATGCTCATTACAAAAATTAGTAAACTTATCATAAATAAATTCACCACCTCTATCTGACCTTAAGCATTTTAGTTCCTTGTCACTTTCTCTTTCTGCATTTGCTTTATACCATTTAAACATTTTGAAAGATTTGGATTTTTCTTTTAAGAACATGACAGTCATCATCCTAAAGAAGTCATCAACAAACAAGATAAAATATATGTCTTCATAATAACTTTGAGTTCTCATTGGACCACATAAGTCAATATGAACTAAATCCAAAATAGCATTATATGAGTAATGTTTTCTCTTGAAACTAGACTTTGACAGCTTCCCCATTTGATATTATTTGCACATTACATGGTTAGGTTTAGATATTCTTGGTAAGTCTCTAAATTTCCTTCTCTTATTGATCTTAACCATGTTTTCAAAGTTCACATGACATAACCTCTTGTGCCATAACCATACATCTTCATTTTTTAGATAATAAACAATAAGTTTCAATATTGTCCAGATAGAATAAGTTACCTTTAGATTGTTCACCAGTACCAATCAAATTTCTAGCTTCATCATAGATTTTCACTTTTCTATCCTCAAATGCAACTTGGTGACCAGTGTTATTCAGCTGTGCTACACTCAATAAATTATAATTAAGTCCTTTCACCCAACATTCATACTCACATGTGATCTTATTATTCAACAATATAAAACTTTTTCCTTTTACTAGACAAGGTGTATCATTTTTGATGCAAGGGAGGATGGGGAGAGGGTCCAAAGGCACACCCTAACCAGATCCACCTTGTAGAGATCACACACGGAAGCAACAACACACAAAAGTGAGAGAGAGAATGTAAAAAATTTCATATATTAACTTCAATTGATTCATACATGTCGGGCTATAAGGCCTTCCCAGTTTAGGCTAGATATTACAATCAAGTACAAAAGCCCTCCAACATGTGAGGATCTTCCAATAATCTCTAATCTTCTAGCTTCTATCTTCTTACTGAACCGACTCCTAAAACTCTAACCAAACAACTACATTTATACAAGAGGCTACCAAACAAGTCAACCTTCAGATCCACCATCAATAGAAGGAATGACCAGATCTAGGTCCACACGCTTCCCAATGATAGAGACCATCATTAAATCTATGATCGTAATTAAATGCAAGAGTCAGCCTCAACATAAATTTAAAAATAAACAACTCGGTAAGCAAGGATAATCAAGCACCAGACAAGCATCACCGAGTGCCAAGGAATCTACCAAGCGCCAGAGAGATAACCGACCAACACCGGTGAACAAAGGAAACTAAGCAAGACTGAACCAACTCAGTCAAAGAAGGAACTGAGCAACACAGGAAAACACAAAACATGTTTTTGGTGACACGGGATTGCCAAGGACCTGATATGCTCTTGGATCAGACACCTGGGGTTATTTGAAAATGATTCTCCAAATCATGAAATAGGTACTATCCAAGATGCACTTAACTCAGATTGTGAAATCCATGAACTATCTTCAATCGGTCTATTCTTCCACTTTACCAAATATTCCATATATTATTTTCCTCTTGTACTTCTGCCAATTCTTTGCTCCAAAATCTACTCAACTTCTTCGGTCTACTTCTTAGGATAATCCATCGGTACTGTCATGTCTTCATCAGGTTCATGGTACTCATATAAATAAGAAATGTTGAATATAGGTGATATATCCATGTCATCAGGTAACTTAATCTCATAAGAATTTCCACTGTCAAATTTCTTCAAAATCTTTCAAGGTCCAAACTTCTTCATTTTCAGCTTCCCATATGTTCCAACATGAAATCTGCCTTTCTTCAAATGAACCATTACTTCATCACCGATTGCAAAAGTCTTATGTCTTCTTGATCTATCATCTCTGTCTTTATATTTCTGATTACTTATTTCTAACTTATGTTTCACATCTTCATGCAATGTCTTCATGTACTCAACAAACTTTACTCCTTCAGCACTTCTCTTTCTTTCATCAACAATATCCCTCAAATATGATATACCTGTCGGTTGTATGCCATTTACAATCTCAAAAGGTGTTTTTCCAGTAATCCTATTCACTGAATTATTGTATGAAAACTCTACTTGTGCCAACATAGAATCCCAATTATTTGGTGTGTCTCCAACTAAACATCTCAAAAGATTTCTTAAAATTCTATTCACAACTTTTGTCTATCCATTGGTCTGTGGGTGAAATGTAGAACTATATTTCAACTCGGTGCCAAACTTTCTTCAAAGGGTCTTCCAAAAGTATCCAACAAATTTACTGTCTCGGTCAGAGATAATACTCCTTGATAATCCATGCAATCTGAGAATTTCCTTAAAGAAAATATCTGCTATATGTACTGCATCTAATGTCTTTCTACAAGGTATAAAATGTGTCATTTTAGAAAATCTATCCACAACAACAAATATGGAATCATTACCTCTCACTGTCTTTGGTAAGCCAAGAACAAAATCCATGCTGATATCAATCCAAGGTTTCTCAGGAACATAAATCGGAGTATACAATCCAGTATTCTGACTCGCTCCTTTTGCAACTTGACAAATTCCACAAATTTTCACAAATTTCTAAACATCTTTATACAACTGTGGCCAAAAGTATTTCTCCTTGAGAAAATTCAATGTCTTATCAACACCAAAATGTCTAGCCAAACCACTACTATGTTTCTCCTTTATCAAATTAGTTCTCATTGGTCCTCTCGGTATACATGACTGAATACCTTTAAACAACAAACCTTCTTGAATAAAATATTCTTCCCATTTAGTACTCGGTTGATCTTGAATAGGTGCTCTACACTTTCTCCACGACTCAGAAAAATCAGGATCAAATTCATAAGAATCTCTCATGTCATCAAAGCCAAGAACTTCAATTTTCATCTCGGTCATCAAAGATCTTCTACTCAATGCATCAGCAACTCAGTTAGTGAATCCACTCTTATGTTTTATCACAAATGTATAACTCTGCAAATACTCAACCCATTTCATATGTCTCTGATTCAACTTATTTTGAGTACCCAAATACTATAAAGATTTATGATCGGTATACAACACAAATTCACTCGGTATCAAATAATGTATCCATTTCTTCAGTGCTTGAACAATAGCATAGAATTCTTGATCATACACAGAATATTTCCTTTTTGCATCATTCAACTTTTCACTAAAGAAAATAATAGGTTTACCTTCTTGACTCAATACAGCTCCTATTGCACTTCCACTTGCATCACATTCCACTTGAAATACCTTATTGAAATAAAGCAATGCCAAAATAGGCAATTCAACAAACCTTCTACTTCAGAGTCATCTCAAAAATTTTATCAGCTCCATGTGTCCACTTGAATTCTCTTTTATCTCCTCTCATAGTCTCAGTCATAGCATTACAAATTGAACTGAAATTCCTAATGAAATTTTGGTAAAAACTTGCCAAACCATGAAATGGTCTTACCTCACTAGCATTCTTAGGTGTAGGCCAATTCAAAATAGCTTCAACCTTTTCAGGGTCCATTTTCAAACCATCAGCTGAAATCACAAATCCCAAATACACAATCTCCTCTTTCATGAATGAACACTTTTTCAGATTTATCGGAAAATTTTCTTATTTAAACCTCTACAATACTTGTTTAACATGCAACAAATGTTCTTCTCTGGTCTTACTAAATATTAGAATATCATCCAGGTATACAATCACAAACTTACCCAAGAATTTCTTCAAAACTTCATTCATCAACCTCATAAAAGTAATCGGTGCATTAGTTAAACCAAAAGGCATAACCAACCACTCATAAAAACCATCTTTTTTCTTGAAAGCAGTCTTCCATTCATCACCTTCTCTGATTCTGATTTGATGATACCCACTTTTAAAATCAATTTTGGTAAAATACTTTGCTCCAGTCAAACTATCCATTATGTCATCCATTCTCGGTATAGGAAACCTATATTTCACTTTTATATTCCAATACAACAGGTACTACATAAGGACTCAAACTTTCTCAGATCAAACCTTTCTGCAACAATTCTTGAATCTGTCGGTTCAATTCCTGATTCTTGATAGGTGTCAACTGATGTGGTGCCTTATTCGATAAACTAGCTCCAGGGATTAGATCCATGTAATGATCAATGCTTCCCTTCAGTGGAAAACCATCAGGTACATTATAAAAAATGATCTCACTATACTCGGTGAGTAACTTATCAATCTTCTCAGGTATACTATCCTCTGTTTTCTTACGCGGTTTGTTAGGAATCACAAAAAAACATACATCATTCTTCTTCAATTCCTTAAAAAAATTTCTTCCTTCCATCAAGAAAACTTTCATAGATGTGCAAACATTACTAACAGGTTCTTCAATCAAAGGTAATAATATTTTTCTTCTTCCATCAGCCCAAATAGTATATTTATGCAATCTTCCATTATATATAGCATGTCTATCATATTGCCAAGGTCTACCTAACAAAATATGACAACAATCCATAGGCATGATATCACATAACACCTTATCATAGTACTTTCCAATTTTCAAATTCACATAACATTGTTCACTTACCAAGAGTGTATGCTCATCTTTGATCCATGAAATATGATAGGGCTTCAGATGTTCCAACCTTTTCAACTGAAACTTTGTGACCATTTCCTCGGATGCCAGATTCTCTGAGCTACCACTATCAATGATTACTTTCCAAACTTCATTAGAAACTCTACATTTAGTCTTAAACAAACTTTTCCTTACCGGATCTTCCTTATTACTTTCACTCCAAAGTTATCTCCTTACCATCAAGTTATTTTCCTTCTAAGGTTCATTTGGGGACTCTTCTTGCACCAAAGCATTTCTACAGTTACCAACCTTCTTACTTGCATGTGTACACTCAAATTATCTATGTCCTTATTCTCCACAATTATAACAAGTTCCTCGGAAACCACCTTTGTTATAACCATCTCGGTAGCTACTGCCTCTGCCTCTTGATGAACTTCATGTTTCCACTTGATCTTGCCTTTATCCAGAGTTTTCTTTTCAGGTTCAGATCTACCTTTTTCCCCATGAGATCTACCTCTTCCTCTAGGGAATCTACCACCTCTACCTCTTTGTCTTTTCTCATGTCTCTTGTTCAATTTCTCCTCAACTTTCAATGCAAATTGATAAGCCTCTTCAATGTTCTCCAATTTGACCAAACTAATTTCTTCTTGGATGGATACTCTCAAACCATTCAGGTATCTAGCAATTCTTTCCACATCATCTTCATCATGTCCAGATCTAATATCTAATATATAGAATTCCTCAGTATATTCTTTTTCTGAGCTATTTTTCTGTCTCAAACTTTGCATTTGCCTAACAAAGTTAATTTGATAATCACAAGGTAAGAACTTTCCTTTCAATTTATTCACCATTTTATTCCATACCTTGATTTTTTCTTTGCCTTTCCTTTTTCTATCTAACTGCAGATGTTCCCACCACAAGGATGCATGACTTTTCAACTTTGTGCTTGCAATTTTCACCTTCTTTTCCTTAAGTATATTCTCATATTCAAAGTACTTTTCCATCTCGGTGATCCAGTCCACCAATTCATCAAAATCTAATTTTCCACTATACTCAAGAGGATTAAAGTGTGGTGTAGATTTTAGATTTGTCAAAGCCTTCAACAATCTTTCCTCACCTTGATCCATTGCTGGTGCAGGTTCTACATCGATCACCTTGTTATTCCTTAATTTCATCATCACTAACATCTTCAAGATGTCTTCCTCTTCTTTGGGTTGTTTTAACAGCTTCTAATCTAGCAGCAAGTTGTCTCAACATGTCTGCCAATCTTGGATCCACATCTCATCTCCCATGAACCATCTTTAAACCCTCTACAATTGCAGTTCAGATCACAATCTGCTACCCCATAAAAACTCAACTAGGGTTTGAAAAGAAGGAACCCTCAAACCTAGATTTTCAAACCTAGATCTAGATATCACCTCACTTTGATACCACCTAATTCAAGGGAGGGTGTGGAGAGGGGCCAAAGGCACACCCTAACTAGATCCACCTTGTAGAAATCACACGCAAAAGAAAAAACACACAAAAGTGAGAGAGAGAATGCAAAAAATTTCTTATATTAACTTCAATTGATTCATATATGTTGGGTTGTAAGGCCGTTTCGGTTTAGGCCAGATATTACAATCAAATACAAAATTCCTCCAACATGCGAGGATTTTCCAATAATCTCTAATATTCTAGCTTCTATCTTCTTACTGAACTGACTCCTAAAACTCTAACCAAACAACTACATTTATACAAGAGGCTACCGAACAAGTCAGCCTTCAGACCCACTATCAACGAAAGGAATGACCAAATCTAGGTCCACATGCTTCCCAATGATAGATATCATCATTAAATCTATGACCATAATTAAATGCAAGAGTCAGCCTCAACATAAATCTAAAATAAACAACTTAGTAAGCAAGGATAACCGAGCGCCAGACAAGAATCACCAAGCACCAGGGAAATTACCGAATGCCAGAGAGATAACTAACCAACACCAGTGAACAAAGGAAACTGAGCAACACCGAACCAACTCGGTCAAAGAAGGAATCAAGCAACACAAGAAAACACAAAACATGTTTTTGGTGACACAGGATTTCCAAGGACTTGAGATGCTCTTACATCAATTTCCCATTTTCATAGATCCACCATTATAATGTTCTAGATGTTCAATTTTTTCTTTATCACCAGTCATATGATGTGTGCACCCACTATCAATAATCCAAGTATCATTCTTGCTAACTTTAGAAATAAGTGTTGTTTCAACATACCTTTCTTCTTCTTCAAAATCTTCCTTTTATGCAACAAATACCACTTCTATTTCTTCATTAGTTTCAGTCTCAGTGTCATCATCTTCATCTTCAACTAGGTAGCATGCCTTCTTTCCTTTATCTTTGAAGTCTTAGTTGTCTCAGTTTCCTCTCGGTCAGTTGCATCTGTGATCTTGGTAATATCTTTTGTAATTATTTCTTTCAATCGATCTTTCACTTGTTTTCTCATCATCTTTCCTGTTAGAACATCTTGTAGCAATATGACCAATCTCCTTACATTTAAAACATACCAAGGGTAATTTACCTCTATATCTTCCTTTGTCTTTTGTAGTCTTCTAGCCATTAATGCTTCAATTTCATCTTCTTCAGTTTCAGTTTCACTTTTATTTCTTATCTTATGTCTACTACTTGATTTTCCAATATGTAGAGATCACATAAATGTAGATTCTACCCTAGGTAACATACTATTGTCATAGTTATTAAGCTCAAATGTAGTCAATCTACTGATCAGACTATCAAGTGAAATATTATTACTAGGGGCTGCTCTCATTTCATGTATTATAGAGACTCTAATAGCATAGGTAGGTAACAATGGTCTGAGAATTTTACTTACCATAGTTTCTTCATCAATAGTTCCACTTTCTCCTTGGATAGAATTCACCACTTCCTTGATTCAGTTGTTGTACTATGTGATGTTTTCACCTTCTTTCATTTTCATATCATCAAATTTACCTCTTACACTTTCAGCTTTTTCTCTAAGAACATTCACATCTCCTCCATGAACTAGTGTCAGTTTGTCCCACATATTCTTTGTAGTTGTACATGTCTTAATGTCTTTAAATTCAATATTTGATAGAGAATAAACAATGTCAATAATCATAGCATTGTGTTCTTGTCTTTCTTTCATTTGTGTAATAGTAAAAGGACCAGTGGTAGTGATAAATTCATTTTCCAAGTAGTAGATTGTAGAATCACCAATCCTTGATAGATATAACTTCATCTTGATTTTCCATGTTGAGAAGTTACCTTTGTTCAGCTTTGACACCTCTCTCTTATGCACCTTGTGATCTTTTACTTAAGTCCTTCAAACTTCTTCCTTCAAGTACTCTCGCTCTGATACCAATTGTTAGATAACTGAGAGGGGGGATGAATCAGTTAAGTCTAGTTATCCTACAGTCCCAAATACTCTCAAATGTATAAAAAAAATCTTTCAATCAATTTAAACAAATTGGTAAAGCTTTATCTGTGCCTTTCTGTTCATTAACCGAATACCAGTAAATAAACAAGTGTATATACCGATCAAACCAGTAATTGTAGTGTGTAAAGTAAAATAACAAATCATCACATCCATACACATATAACACTTTGATTTTTAATGTGGAAATCCTGTTAGGGAAAAAATTACTTAAGATCGGTACTCGAAATAATTTCACTCTTCTCAAGTGAGCTTGGTTAAGAGTCAACCCTGTTAAAAGTTACATAACACATTGTAAGGTGTGACCTTGTTAGAGGATTTATCACTAATAGTTCTCTGTGACCAAACATTCACTATGGGGTCAACATGAAAATAATTAATATTCATTGAATTTCATAATGAAATAACAAATAATTTTAAGTCCCACTTGGTTAAGAGATTTATCTGTAGCAATGGTTAGAATGCAAAAGTAAATTATCTTAATCAAATAAAACTTCCTTTGCAGATTTTCAGATCTATGCTAAGCTCAAAATACCTCTGGACATCATAATCTCTTCAATTTCCTTGTATCCTCCAACTCTGTTCTGCTCAGTTAATTCCTTTCTCTGACACTCATTGTTGTCTATAGAATTGCTCGGCTCTATCTTTAACCTGTCTGACCAGCGTCGCATGAATGCAATCTTCACATGCACATCCTCATTATTATGAATCTCTTGTCTCCTTTTATAGACATGGTAACAAATTTTCTTCCCATCCATAGATTTTTCCTCTTAATCTTCACTGTTGATTTTTCCGCTTCAACCTTCCTCAGAACTTGTGTCTGAAACACATTTCATTCTCCATCATCGATCTTCCTTGAATTTTTTCAGCCATTTGATCTTCATAACAAACTTTATCTTTAACCTCAGAATCATCCATATTTGTCTAGCTCATCATCTTTAGTCATCAATCACATGTTCCATTTATTTCTTTCACTCGGTCAATACCATGATGTTTTGGTGACTTCTAACTTGGTTAATATTGTACTTTTTATACACTACACTTTCTCAGTGTACACTATTTCAACTCGGTGTATACTAAATTCTTCATTTACCGACCACATAAAATTATTCATTCTTGATTTTCAATCTTTAACAGAATCATGTAATACAATCAAATCACTAACATAATGTCATAGACTCATCAATAAGTTACTCAATGAATACCATATCCATATCTAACTCATACATCTCATCTTCATGTTAATATCTCATTCCTTCACCAATATTATCTTCTTCAATTGTTTGTAACTATCATGACTAGTATAGTCAAAACTAGTTGACATCAATGACAATATAATAACTGATTTAATGTCTCACATATACTTTTGTAGCTCAGTGATCATCGGTCTCTCCCTTTGAAGTATTCAATTAGTTGTAGTATAACAATTATGATGTGTTATGTGTGCATAATTCTAGATTATGTTATTGACATGTGTGATGTAGGATGTTTCTGATTATGCAAAAATTATACTACATGATATTCTAATATTTTTATGATGCAGGTCCTATGTGGAGAATGTAATTTTTGTATGTATATGATGTGATGAATTTATGGATTAGTGTTCATATATGATGTTTATGGATAGATATATTTGACATACAAAGTATGTTTTAATGATTAATGATGGTTACTTAAATATATTTGACATGCAATGCATACTTAATGATTAATGGTGTTTAATGAGATATATTTGACATGCAATACATACTATATGATTAATGGTGGTTAATGAGATATATTTGACATGCAATGCATACTATATGATAAATGGTGGTTAATAAGATATATTTGACATGCAATGCGTACTATATTATTAATGGTTAATTAGATATATTTGACATGAAATGCATACTATGTAGGAACTAGGTGGTGGATGTTAGTAACAAAATTAAGATCTTTAAATGCATAAATTCAACTATGTAAGATGGAGTGCAATAGAATGAAACCATTTGTATTTTTATTTTGTGTATCCAACATAACCAATAGGATCAACTAACCACCAAGGAAGGGGGAGTGGAGGGATGAATAAACAGGACCCTTGTCTCAAACAAAAAAATGCAGAAAAAACTAACATGCAACAGAACTATAATGCAATCTGACTACATGATTTAATGGGATAAATTTTGTTTATTTCAAAGAGCACACGCTAGTTTAATTTTTAAAAAGGAGGTATACATCATGTGTTATAAAAATACATATGAAATTGTTCCTTTGCTTGGACTAGACTCTCAGACACACTAGATAGTTTTAGGAACATAGATGTGGATTTTAGAGTTCTGATGGAACCAATGACATGCTTATTGAAGAGGTCTGGGCACACCCTAGTTTTTGAAGGGAAATAAGTGTGATAACTCATTTCCCATAGTAAGATACACATAATCATAACTTAGAAACTAACAAGAATGTTCTTGAAGTATCAACAAATAGATAATACAACAAACGACACATGTATCAAGTTATGCCATGCACAATATACCTAGATATGAACAATCAAGGAAATCATGGGTAGGATCCATTGACACAAAAGAATAAAATAAAAAAAGAAGGTCTTATGACCAAGTATTTATTCGGTCCACAGTTCTTTCCATGAACATGATAGGATTTGATGGGTTTGATTTGAGCCGGTCGAGGAAGGATGCATCCTATTGGGCAAAGATGATAAAGATGAATATTCACTGGTAATAGATGTGAAAGGAACAATAGCTCATAGATTCAATCTTGATGTTGATTTTGATAAGAAATTTTGCTGTCACTGTGCCTAGGAAAACCTCAGTGTGATGGGTTAACCTCAACTTGCTGGGATTTTGCTTAGATCTTTATTGTGACGCGGGGAACAAGGATTGCAAACTAGGACTAGGATGAGGATGGATATGGAAAGGCGATGAAGAATGTGGATGGATCCAAATCTGCTACTATAGTATCTGAAATAGGTTTTCACCATGGTACTTTCCCAGAGTGTTTGTTTGCCAAGTTTTCACTATTGGAGGAGTTTATTTCTCCCCTTTTTTTTGTCAAGGTGCCTGTTTACTAGGATTTCACCAAGACAATGATTTTTTCAAGATTTTTTTCTATTATTTAGGATTTTTTGCTTATTTGATGTTTAGGCTTTTTTTCAGGATCATATGTAGAACTTTTTCTAATTTTTAATATTTTCTCAAGACTTTTTTATATTTTTAAGATTTTTTGTTGAAAAAACACTGTACACAAACTGAATGTTGGCATACACATAAAAGTGCTTTAGATGCAGAATATTTATAGGATCAAGGAGTGGATCTCCGTTAGGTGTTTCTATTTGATATGCCCCAAAATTGAATTTGGCAGTAACAAAAAAAAGACCCAACCAATTGGGTTCAAACTTTCCTTTCTTTTTTCATCTTTGGAGGTTTTTCATGTTGTGCTCTAGGACCAGATTACCAACCTCAAACTCATGAGGTTTGATTTTCTTGTTGAACTATAAGCACAAGCAATTTTGATACACATGGAGGTGGTTAAGGGAATTGAGGCATCTCTCATTGAGGAGTTGTAGCTCTTGCAAGTAGGCAACTTGGTATTCATCTTCGAACATCAGGTTCTTGAGAGAAATCCTGAGGGAAGAGAGCTCAATTTCAAAGGGAATGAAAACCTTAGAACCATAGACAAGGTAAAATGCAATAGCACTATGGGAGTATAGATGGAGGTGTGATAGGCCCAGAGGGAAGGGTTGAGTTGCATGTGTCAATCACGACCAACGTCATTGATAGTCTTCTTGAGAATTTTCAATATGATTTTATTTGTCAGCTTAGCTTGACGGTTGCCTTGTGAGAAGTATTTGGATGAGCAATATTGGGTAATACCAAATTTATTACAAAGGTCTTTGACATCTTTATTCTTTAAGGTTGATCCATTATTAGTATGGATGTCTTTTGGGATACCATAGTGACAAATGATATAGTTCAAGATGAAATTGGATATCTTTTTGCCAGTGGTGTAGGTGAGGGGAATGGTTTCAACCCACATGGTAAAATATTTTGTGGTAGCTAGAATGTACTTGTGGCCATTGGAAGAGTTGGGGAATATATGTCCCACAAGGTCAAAACCCTAATAGAAGAAAGACCAAGGTGTGATGGTGGGTTGGATAGATTGGGTGGGTGCATGTATCAAATCGCCATGCTACTGACAAGGAACACATTTATTTACATAGTGATAAGCATCTTGCTCCATTGTCAACCAATAGTATCCAGTGCATAGTAAATTCTTTGTGAGCTGAGGCCACTAGAATGGGCTCCAAATATTCCTTGATGTACCTCTTCTAAGGTTTTTTGTGCTTCCTTTGAATTCATACACCGAAGAAGAGTTCCATCAAAGTGTTTTTGAAATAGGGTTTCTCCAAGGATTTTATAGCAGGATGTACAGGGATGAAGGTTTTTTGTTGGTTAGGCATAAGAATGAGGGGGGTGATATTATCATGAAGGTAGGAAAGGATTTATGGGTACCACGGTGATTTGAGACCAACAATTTCACACACCATCTCAAAATCTGGTTGGTCATAGGCAGGGACCATGAGATTCTCGACAAGGAATTTGCATTGTGTACTTCTCTCTGGCATGGATATTAAAGAGCCAATAGTAGCCATGGCATCTGCTAGAAAATAATACTTGTAAAATTTTATTTGAGATCTTTGACCATGCAGTAGTGAGGAAGAAAATTATCATCCTTTGTGTGATATACACCGGTTAGTTGTTTGATAAAAAATTAGGAGTCACCAAAAACAAGAAAACTTGTGATCTTCCATCAAACAGGTTGGAAAATCCTTGTGACCAAGGCCTCGTATTCTGCTATATTGTTGACATGAAAATGTCAACTTGTACAATTTAGGTATTAGGTCTTCTTGTAGTGTAACAAACATAATATCTTCCGCCGATCCTTTCTGAGTGAAAGATCCATCAAAGTAGAGCTTCCACTGAATGCTAGGGGTAACAATCATGATGGTTTCATTTGGAAAATTTGTGACAATAGGATGATATCCTGGATTAGGAGCTTCTTCAAGTTGATTTGTGATTTCTTTTCCTTTGATTTCCTTACGTTATGTGTAAACAATATCAAAATCACTAAGTATCATGACCCATTTTGTTGTGCAACCTGTTAGAGAGGCTTTAGATAACAAATAATTGAGTGGGTCAATCTTTTCTATCAAATGTACCTTATGATTGACCATGTAATGCCATAGCTTCTACATGGAAAAGAATACATCTAGGCAAGATCTCTCAATAAATGTATAGTTGAGCTCATAACCTGCTAAATTTCTATTGAGGTAGTAGATGACACACTCATTTCCATTGTCGTCTAGTTGTTCTAGGAGAGTACCCAGTGCTACTATATTTGCTGAGATGTATAGGATTAAAGGTCAACTTGGAACAAGCATGACCAACATTGGTGGATTAGATAGATATTCCTTGAGTTGTTCAAATGCCTTTGAACACAAGAAATCCCAAATTAATTTGATATATTTTCTTAGAAAGTGGGAGAAAGGATGCACTTTGTCTGTCAATTGAGACACAAATATTCAGATGGACAAAAGTATGCCTTGAAAGTTGCACAGTTGTTTTAGAGTCTTAGGAGGTGGCCTCTCCAAGATGGATTTCACCTTCTTAGGATCCATTTCTATTCCTCTACAAGAGATAATTTAGCCTAAAAAATTGCCAGATTGTACACCAAAGACACATTTATTGGGATTCAGTCGAACCTTGTACTTCTCCTATCTTTCAAAGATTGTGTTAAGGACAATGATATGTGATTCTCATGTCTTGGATTTTCCTATAATATCATCTACATAGTCTTCCATAATTACATGAAGGAGGTCATGGAAGATAGTTTTCATGGCTCTTTGATATGTGGCACCAACATTTTTGAAACCAAAGGGAATGACCTAGTAATAGAATGTACCCCAAGGTGTGATGAATGTTGTTTTGTGTTGGTCCTCTACTACTATGTGAATCTTATTGTATCCAAAAAATCCATCCATGAGGGATAGCATTTCATGTCCAGTAGTCGAATCCATGATGATGTCAATATAGGGAAGTGTAAAATCATTGTTAGGACAAGAGAGAATGAGATTTATGAAATCAGTATAGATTCAGATGCCCCTAGAGGGTTTCCATACTAGTACAATGTTGGAGACCCACTCAAGATAATCTATGGCTCTAATGAATTCTACTTCGATCATCTTTTTCAGTTCATCTTTGACTAAGTGCCACTTGTGGATGCATCTTGCGTAATTTTTTCTTTATAGGTTTGATTTTTGGCTCCACAAAAAGATGATGTACAACTAGATCAGTATCTAGCCCATGCATATCTTTGTAAGTCCATGCAAAATTAATTTTTTCTTTCTTCAAAAATGCAGTCATGGCTTCTTTTTATTGTTAATTGAGGGAAGTTGCAATGTATGTGATCTTTGGATCCTTTTCAGTACCAAGATTAACTGCTATAATATCTTCTATGAGAATGAAAGATTTTTTCAATGACAATGACATAAAAGGAAAGTCAACTTCCCCCTCCTCTAGCACCTCAAAAATCTTTTCACTAGAGGATACGTCCTTTATATTATCTTTTTCTTCATCTAGGGATGCCTTAGAAAGGTTTTCACCAAAGGATATTTTATCATTTTTTGGATTTTTATCTTCTTCATTTTTGTGACTAAGGGAGTTGACTTGGCTATTGAAGTAGGCTTGCTTGTTATAATGGATATGATGTTCATTGTCTTGGATATTCCTTAGTCTAAAAAGTGCAAGAAACACTATGTATGAATCACATATATCTAAGGAAAGTGGTGAATTTTGTTGGTCCCAATCAATTAACGCAGGGTTGGTAAGTGGAAGGTCAGGTGAGGAAAGGTCTGATTTGATAATATGGAGGAAATGAGTATCAAGATAATCTTTAATGTACTAGAAAGGTACTTAAAAGAAGTATTCCTCGGTGTCTGAATTGAAGTCATTCATGCAATAGTTCTCAACAAAAGTTCTTTTAGTCTCTATGGAACCTAATCCTTTTCTATGGGGATATCTAGTTTCTTTGATAAGATTTTTCCTTCTAGTTTCATTTTCTGTAAGGCCAGTAACATGATATCATATGCTTTTGACAATGGGAGTGGCCTTAACATTCTTCTCCTTAGGGATATCCACATGTTTATCTTCTTCATCATAAAATGTCCAGGATAGAACATTATGTTCCATGTGCTCATCTAAAAGGGACCCCCAATGTTCAAATGTGGTATTCTTGCATTTCATAGTTTTCTTATCTCCCTTAGGGAAGAGTTGTGAAGGTTTACCATAGGACTTGGGAGAGAGGGGGAGTTGACCAATGCACATTGCATTTGCAAATTTATACCTCCCCATACCTTGATTTGTGAATCTGACTTTCTTTTCAAACTTATTATTCTTCTCTTGAATAACTTTTTCCTTTCCTTTGTTTTGATTAGACTTCTTTTCTTTATCTTCAAAAGAATTGGGCTAGACATGAGTTTCTTTTTCAATAGGATGGACATACTCATTCAGTGGACAATAGTTTGATTGCTTAACTTCTAATCTCTTGCAACACTGGAAGGGTTCATGATCTCTAGGGATTTTTATTTTATCCCCATGGTGTGGGAAATTTAAATATTGATGAAACATGGATGGGACACATGAGATAATGTGTATCCACAATCTACACAAAATGATATTATAGGGTAGATATAGATCGAGCACCTGATAGATTATTTCAATGAGAGCTGGGCCCACTTGTAAGGGAAGTGCAATGAGACCTTTACTCACCCTTTAGTTTTCATCATATATCTTTATTGTGATTCTCTTATTCACATCAATAAGGTCCTCAAAAAGACCGATGTTGAA
This sequence comes from Chamaecyparis obtusa, assembly GCA_027943335.1. Taxonomy (NCBI): domain Eukaryota; kingdom Viridiplantae; phylum Streptophyta; class Pinopsida; order Cupressales; family Cupressaceae; genus Chamaecyparis; species Chamaecyparis obtusa. The sequence continues at coordinate 27,012 of BSBK01006279.1, forward strand.
GATCATGCTTAAAGTGCACAAATTAAGACCAGATACATTGTTTATGAGGACTATTTTGATTCAAGTGTTATGAATGGTGACCTAGATATGCATGGGTTTGTTGTGTTGAGGATTAGGACCTTGGAAATCCTTGTCAATAAACATCAAGTGTTGTTGGGAAGCTAAATTTCCTATCATTTCTTAAAATTGGGATGCATTGATATTTTTTGGGACACGAGACTCAGTCAAGGCATTCTCTAGGAGTTCCTTGTGTATAGGGGATGATTGAAGAATCTCTAGAATTGTATATTTGTGTAGGAGTCTTCTTCAACTAGGAAAGTAGGTCATAACGTGACACAGATCATGTAGATGTTGATGGTGCAGTGGGTGGATCTATAGCAGACAGATTTACAATGTCTTGTATAGTGACTCGAGGATGGCAGTTGGTGACATTGCAATCAGAGCTCTTTAGAGTTAGTGCATTTACATGGGTTTCTAATTGTTCAATAT
>BSBK01006279.1:32500-163372 GCA_027943335.1 Chamaecyparis obtusa
AACATCAAGCGATCTAGCAAGCAGTTAAGTTTTCTTTCTATCATTGAATCTCATCATGAGGCAGTCAAGTCTAAAAACATTTGGTGATTTAGCGAGGATTGCAAGATGATAGAAACATCAATGGCTAGCGCTAGTTCTCATAATGAAACCCAAGGTTAAGAAAATATCCAGCGAATGCGAGATTGTGTCATTCGCATAATCTCTAAGTTTGATCATAGTTAAAGGTTGGTCAAGGTTTTCTCTTTGTCGTCAGATCACCAAATAAAGGATGAGTTAAGTTAAGAGCTTGGCAATTCTTTTCTCAAGCGAACATGAGAAAAGATTCACTTGATTCCAGCGGTTAAGTGTGAAACATCTGGCAATTTTGTGACATGGTTATGAAGTGATGTTTGTTCATTCAATCATGTATTCTCAGGATCTAACTAGGGTCAAGCCAAAAATTTAATGATCTAGAGATTCACCTTGTCACTCATTCTCATGATCTAACCTTAGTTAATGATAACCTTCAGCGATTATGAAAATGATTTGGTCTCAAGTTCGCCAGATGAAAATGAGTTAAGTTAAAAGGTTTCATGACTTAGCGGTGGCTGTTGATGGAAGATAGATCAGGCGGTGGTCATGTATTCTTTGAATGTTACAAGGGGTCAAGAAAAGATTATGTGATCATGCAAATGCTTTGTTCATGTGATCTCCATATTGAGCTCAGGTTAAGATAAACTTTCAACGACTATGAGAAAACCTTCAGTCGCGTAATCTCTGAATGACTTAGAGTTAAGGGAAGCTTGTTGTGGTTAGAGATAAAGGAATTGCTAGGTGTGCTAATGTGTTTGATTATGATTGGTTGTTGGGTAAATGATGTGGCCAGATAATTTTAAAGGTTTAAGTGACTATTGTTAATTAATGAGGACTGTCCGATGTGCTAGGAAAGGATAGAGATCGATGACCATGTTTTAAACTTAATTGATTAACCATTGCTACTAGAAATTTGAATTATTTAAGGGTTTTTCTATGAGTAAAGGACTGTTTATTAAATGCATGGGTGACCGATCTACTCAATTTGATCTTGTACACTGCCACAATTTGGTCCAGAAGTGATACTTGTCTGCGGAGGATGTCCATGTTGTGGAGAAATGGGTGAATTAGTCACACCAATTATGATGCAAGTGAAGTAAATAGAGAGCTAAAATTATGCAATTTCCAAATTCAAATGTACCAGTTAGGATTTTGGCCATAAATGAAGATCAATTTAGACTTGATTGCTCTGGATTGTCTGACATGTCTTTTCTGCAGTAATTTTTTAGTTGAATCTAGTTGGTGTGGTTGTTGGAAACCCTAACCTTTTCCTAGTCATCTGTATCTTGTTGCATCTTGATTTTCAGGGATCCCAAGATGACTAGTGATTACATATAGCAACTTGTTGTATTTTTCAAAGGATGGTGAAATTGGTAATTGAATAGAGTGAGCTTGGATCTAGGGTTTGGTTCTAGCATTTTGTCATTTTCAACGTACTGATACTAAATTTTTTAATGAGAATACACTTGAATTCCATCTCAAATTTATGAATGTCTTCTTGTTTTGAGCTTAAATTATTATATGTTAATGTTGCAAAGAAAGTTAATATATGGTTTACAAAGTAAATTGTGAAGTTGTTCTTGAGTTCCTTCAAGGAAGGATTAAATTCTTAAGGATAAATTCAGAGAATTCATGGTTATTGTGAGAATCTGATGTCTGAATGTGAGAGTGAGAGGAATAATAGGCAAAGTACTTATTCTAGATTTGGGTGTGTTTGAGTTAAGTTTTCTGTTGATATATATTGTATTTGACTTTGTGCCCTAGGATAAGACACTAATCTATTCTCAGGAAATAGTTCTTCATCATCAATCAACTTATAAATGATAAAATATCTCAATCAATGTGTCAAGGACATCAATGCTTAATATTTACTGATTCTTTTAACAAGTGAATCCAAGGTATACCCGCTTGAGCATTAAGGCTCAAAGTGTAGGAGGACTAATATCCTAGTGCTTGTTAATTGGCCCTTTTTCTTGTCAGATTTGGGGTGGGTTACAAGAGTTAGAGACATTTGTTTGTCAATCATATTCTAAATCTACAAGTAGAAAGAAAAGTAACCAACAAAATGGTGACTCTACTGGGAATGTAACAATATAAGTTTCTCAAGGTTTGTCTACAAAATATTCCTATTAAAAGTGGGTGGTGACTCAAAGGGTTAGACCAATGTTTACAAGTCACAAACCATGGACAAAAGAAGAAATACTAGGGCTTTTGTCAAGAAGCATCCAGAGGTTACTCTAGAAGAGTTGCCCAGGTCAGGAAAGAAAAGATGGATTAGAAGAGATGGGGAATCTACTAGTGCCCCCGTAAGAGAACAAAATAATGCTATAAATAAGGCACAACATACATCTTCTAATGAGGATGAATCACTATGGTCTCTCTAGAGAAATTTTATGATACCCCAGAAATATTATTTCAAGACAAACTCACATTACTTGCAAATCACAATGTAAAGGCAAGAGAAAGGGACTTTGGGCTAGATTTACATCCAAATAGAGATATGCTTAGAAGGCAACCCATGTAGCCAAGACAGGTCCATTTCCCATATCAACATCTCACTGATATGGATTTGTCATCAAACTATGAAGATATTATGATGAACCCAACTAATTTGGGTGCATTGAGATTACAATTAGCAGAGCAAGATTCAATATACAAAAGGTTACAGAAGGAAAAAGAGGATGAGAAAATGAATGCATTAATAAAAAGAGAGTCTCTACTTAGAAAGATTAATGAACTAAAGGAGGAAAATAAAATGTTTTCTTTTGCTCCCAAATCTCTGTAGCATGAAATTTTCAGTGACCTTGCTGCTTTAAAAAGTGAGAAAGAATGTTTGTTGCAGGACCATGAGTTTGAACAAGAGGGCCCTGTGATTAGACAAGTCCAAAGCTATGCTTCTCAGCCTAAATATAAAAATGAAAGTGAAACTACCAGACCTAATGTTGTTGTTAATGAAAAGGGAAAGCAAAATATGGTCGGGATTCAAGTAAATGAGCCTATGGCAAGACTGAAAATCCCACCACTTGTTTCAAGTGAATACATAGAGATAAAAAAAGAGAAGGAAGGAAATGGATGATCTAGCAAGGGAATTGGAGAGGGTTGAATTTGAAGCGTCTATTGGAGAAACAAGAAGGAAGATCCAGTTCTTGAAGGCTTCATTTGCAAACACTCTTGGACCATCTACTATTGAAATAGGTATGCCATCTACAACTTCTAATACTATTCCACTTGGTAATGTTACTACTCACAATCCACTTTCTAATTCATCTACCAAGTCAAATGTTGACCCTAAACAATAGTCAAGTGTACAAGTAGGTGGAAATATAGTTGTAAATGCTAATTCTAGTGGAAACACTAGTCTAAGTTTTCAAAGAAGACCTATGCAATTATAAGGGTATAGGAAAATTAGCTTTGATAGAATACCAGGTTACCCAAATGCTTTCCTAGCTGATATAAGAGATAAGGTAACCAAATTTTCTAGTAATAATGCCATTAGTTGTGAAGAACACCTTAGGTTATTTGTTGATATGCTAAATGACTATGAAATTGAGCATGAGGATGTAGTCATGAAACTGTTTGTTTAGTCTTTGGTGGAAGATGCTAGAGACTGGTTCAAAAGACTCCCTGACCCTTGCATTGATACATGGGATGCTTTTGAAAAATGCTTCAAGGAGAAATATGGTGATAGACCTAATGCCAATTTCATGCTAAATGAATTTAACACCATAAGGAAGAATCAGAATGAGTCTGCAACTGAGTTCAAGATGAGATTTCAAAAGGGTATACATAAGTTGTTTCAAGTTATGAGATTAGATGACAATGTTTGTCTGACCACATACTTCAATGCCTTTGATGGAAAGATTGGATACTCACTGAGAGACAAAGAACCTAGAACTCTCAGAGATGCCTTTAGAATTGTTGTCAACATTGAGAATAATACAAAAATATCTAGAAAATTGGGTGGGAAAAGAGATGATCCTAAGTTGTTTGGGGACAAAAAATATAAAAGGGATAATGAAAGAAATGTTGGAAATAAGAGGCAAGAAGAAGACAAGTTGGATAAAGTGCTAAAAGCACTAAAAGACTTGAAAGCACCTAGTAACAAAAATGATAAGGTTTATGTTGCAGAAAAGCCTCATTTCAATAATAACTTCAATAGGCAGATTAGACTGCAAAATTACCCTTATAACACCCAATGGAAGGATGGAAAACCTATTGTCCCTACTACAAAAGGAAATAATGACAAAGTCATCCCTGATCCTTTACAAAAAGCTTATGTAAATGTCATGGAGGATACACCATGGTGTATGGATTACCAATCTCCTCATTCTGTAGAACATTGTGTGGTTGCACAATCCATAGCTGCATACCAAGATGATGGTTAAGAAGAATTAGATGAGGAAGAAAATGATGATGAAATTGGTTGTAACATGACTAATTCATATTTAGGACATGAAGATGTTTCTGACATTGATGAAGAAAATGATGTGTGTTCTAAACCATCATCCACCATACATGTAAATTGATATAATATGGAATATAGATATAAGAATATAAGTAGGGAATTATGAAATTAAATAAGATGAAATACATACCTCATAATAAATTTGATTTGGAAATACCTATTTTCTAGTGTCTATATTTAGTTTCGGGAAATTCTACAACCAGATATGGCCTGGAAACATAGAAACGGAGAAAACCCAAAAATCTTGTCTTTCTGAGAAAGGTCAACCTTGACCTAGAATAGGGGTAAGATCTTACCCCGGGGCACAATCTTACCCCAAAAAGTCAACCTTGACTTGCAATGCTCTGGCAAAAAATCTATTCACGAATCCTGAAAGTTTGCCGAAAAGGGTACTCAGATCTGCTATGTAACTCCCAAAACAATGATTGTAGATATCTGAAAATGGTTTTTGGGGTGGCTATATCGGGTTTTTCCTTATCCAAACCCCCATTTTTGTGATCTCCACCTCCATGAATAGGAAAATGTAATAGAATATGTGTGTGTATATTGAAGGTGCAATGCCAAGATCTAATCTTCTAGATTAAAAACCCCAGCATGAATTAATATGAGAAAGCAATGCATAGATTTGAATATGATAAAGAAAGCATACCAAGCCCCCAAGGCTAAAGTACTCCTACCAAACTCATAATCTTTAATTGCTACCCCATGATTATATCTTGAATGCTTGAATGTTGAAAATGGTGGATCAAGGAAGAAGAGATCTTTCTTGCTCCAAAGGAATGTCCACAATGGTTTGTCCAACAATGCTTGATGTCAATAAAATCTAGATCTTCTATATCATCCTCTTGCAATCTTGCATCATTACTTCACCATTGCTTGTTTTCTTCAATCGATTGTGTGTCCACTTGATGGATACTTGGTGTTGTTTTTTTGTTAATGACGACAAAAGAGAGTCTTTATATAGAGATTTAAAGGTAAGGCTCCTCAGGAAATGTAAGGACCCATAATTCAAATTTCACCTCAAATTATGGTCCAATCACAATAAACAACTAAGGAGGGAAAATAATTAAATGAATTTTGAATTAAAACCCTTTTGCATTCAGATCTAAAGGCCTGACATTGATTTCAGGGCCCGCCGGGACCACAATTTGAAAAAGGGGACCAAAACTTGACAAGGGTCAAGGTCGACCTCAACTTGACCTAGGTTAGGGTTGACCTTGACCTTGACCTAGGTCAAGGTTTACCTCAACCTTGACCTAGGTCAGGGTCGACCTCAACCTTGACCCAAAGGTCCAAGCTTAATCACCTTTGAGAACAAGAAGTCCCAGGGCAGGCTAGAGACTTGGAAATGGTGAGAAAATAGGGCAGAGTGCCAAAAAAAGGCACCGAGACCTAAAATTAAAGTGATGAAGGATAGGAGGACCTATACCTAGATCCTACCTAGAAAATAGAACCATAGAGAAGGGAAATCAAGGAGAAACCTCGGGATCCTAACCCTAAATTCACCTAGAATGAAGGAATCAAGTGTAAATGCATCCTAAATGCAAATCTATCATGATAAATGCACTAAATGAGGGTGATAAACCTACCAAGATGGAAGTTCTTCCATTTTAAGATGATACATTTAGCCCCCACTTTATCTTAGATATGACACTACGTGAATATGCAAGCTAAAGTAAGAAAACATAGTAAATAAAAATGATATAGCCAAGTCCTCGATGTAGAGATCCTGTAGAAAACCATTAGTACCTATAGTGCACAAGGTTAATGAAAATCCATAAATCACCTAGGACTTACTAGAATGAGTTTTAGAAGTGTGTAGATCCCCTTATGCCCCTTGTTTTGGCTTTATATTTTTGAATGGTGAAACAAGGTGATAAAAATGACTTTAGCCACTAGATATGCACTTTGTTAAGAAAGTCTTTTGCTAAACCAATTAAAAGAATTCCCATCCTTCCTAAACTGATTTTAGGGGTTAGGTATCTAAATCATGATTCTAGCGCCACTAATGGCACTTAAAATAGAGTTATTGAAATCAAGTTATGATGAAAAGAGTGAATGTCTATCTAAATGCATATGAAGGGAAATTCAAATTTAACATGAATAAACCCTAAGAAAACCCTAATTTTGACTATAAATAAGGAAAAATAACTCATTCTTACCATTTGTAGATTTGAAGAGAGAAAGAAAAATGCCAATCAAAGAAGAACTTCTTGAGACAGTGCCTAGCTACTAGATGACTGCTTCCTGAGGTGAGTTTGCTATTATTAATTTCTGTATTTCTCAAATTCTTGATTTTTGTAGGCAAGGTCAACCCTAACCCTTAAAGGTTGACCCTATCCCATTTATGTCAACCTTGACCCAAAAAGGTCAACATGAACTAGAAGGTCTCCACCTTGTCTGGGATGAGGTCGACCTTTACCCAAAAAGGTCGACCCTGACCCAGAAAAGTTGACCTTGACCTAGGAAGGTCGACCTTAACCTAACTAAGGTTGACCTTGACCTTGTCAAGTTGGATTTATAGATTTATTGATCTAGAATGCTAATATGATGTTTATTTGTGCTTACAGGACCTAGTTCGTCTCTAAGAGCATCCCTTTGGAAAGTTACTAGCAATCATCAAAGAGAAGCTTTCTAAGCTAAGCAAGGATGAGATGCATTTATTAAGAGACATAGGACTGTAGTAGGTAATAGTCCTACCATAGATCAGACTTCAATGAGGCATGTTATTAGCTCTTATAGAGAGGTGGAATGAGGATACATGCTCATTTCATCTTCCTTCAGGTGAGATCACTATGATACTGGAGGATGTCTATAGAATCATGTGGCATCCGATTCGAGGAGAGCCTTTTAGATCAAGAGCACAATGAGGTCCTAAGGATGTCCTAGAAGATGTAGAGTATTGTTTGGGATGGATTCCATAGATGTGGAATCAATCAGATCAGATCACCTTATCATCCATATAGGCAGGCCCTACACCTTTGGTACAGAGAGTGATGCTATGTATATTGTCCTTGGTTGTGGTACCCAACACAAAGAGTACATTTTTCAGCACCTTTCACCCATCTTGTACATAGGATGGAGAGTGACATGATTATCTTCTTGTGCGGTTGAAACATGCTTGCCCACTTATATCATGAGCTATTTCAGCTAGTGCAATATCAGAGAGAGAGAGAGTCTCACGGTATGCACGCTTTTGCAGATCTAGTTGTTTGAGCATTTTACATGTACACAACCATAGGGTGTTCCTATGATGGTAGATGCTAGTACGCTGAGAGGCTTCACCTATCCACTGAGAGATGTTTGGAAGTATGAAGATATCCTCTACTGGAGGGTATGTCTAAACTGTATTCCAAGCACAGATGTGATATGGAGACCCTACTGCCGCATGATAGAGTGGCCAGATACATGACACCAGATGAGGCACTCATAGTAGCACAAGCTACTAGAGGGTCATCAAAGTTGCATAGTGATGCCATACTACTATGATTGAGTGATGAGACAGTTCGGTCTTTTACAAGGAGTCCCCAGAGAAGTACCTTGATATGCACATTCAATGAGGTATTATCAGAGACCTGATTCCATGTGCTGACCATCAGTAGTAGACATAGAAGATAGTGATGAAAATGAGATAGAGGATATAGAGGTATCACCAGATGTGGCCTACTTAGGCATCAGATGAGACTACATCAGATACTGGGGTTTGAAGGGAACCTACCCCATCTTCCTTGATGACTATCCCATAGGTGATCCAGGTGTCTCAGATAGGACACACTGGGATAGTATCATGATAGAGGAGGATAAGGATCTAAAAGATGAGGAGGATCCCATCTTTGAGGGAGACCCTATGGAGGAGGAGAGAGTAGAGGAGATGCCCCCAGTTGGTGGTTCTAGTGTGGATGTGCACATTTTTCATGCATCACCACTAAGATCATGAAAACCTCCACGTGCCCACACTGAGACACCACCTACAAAACCTAGACATAGTGAACATGGAGAGAGTAGTCACTCCATGCCCCCACCATATAGATCCTTCAATGACACCCAGGACAGAGATCCAGGTATAAAACATGAAATTAATTTGAAATTTTAACTTATTTAATGAAGCAAAAGAAGTATTAAAAGATAAATATGTTTCCATTCTGCAGCTAGTGTAGTGGAGTGGAGGAGTTTTGTATCTGAGGTTCTAAAGGATACATGTATATCCTATCGACTATGAGCCATCGAGTGAGAATCTTCCATTGGTCATAAAGATCTCAGTAGGCATGTCAATATATTTGCATGTGTCCAACGAGAGTTGAGGTTGTGTAAGGAGAGAGAAGATAGACTGATGGCAGATCTACAGAGGGCCCAGGAGCTCATGTGTGACATGAGCATATTGAGGAGCCACTCACGAACTACCAGACATAGATCTACAACTTCTTATCATAGATCAGAGAGATCTGGGAGTTATTGACCATCAGAACATAGAGATAGATAGAGTGATAGATAAGGCCTTGTGCCACATATGTATCAAAACTCTAGAAGATTTTATGAATGAAAAAATTTCTCTACTAGTTAGTTCTATGTTTTCATCAAATAACATAAAACTTTACACAAAGAAAGAACATTATAAATTTATTCAAATGTAATTTGCTAAAACAACATAACCTATAAAACAAATATTTTATAAGGAATACATAAATATACATGAAAAAAAAAGAAAAATTTAAGGGTAATAGCGTTTGAGATGCATAATATTGATAGGTTCCTTAAAAGAAACACCATCCATATCAACAATTTTATAAGCACCTGAACCAAAGTCCTCAATTACAATAAAAGGTCCAAGCAAGTTAGGGCTAAACTTTCCTTTTTCACCTGGTAAAGCATTCACATTTCGTTGATTCTCATATAAAACTAAATCACCTATTGAAAATGATCATTTAATTATTTTATGATTATACTTCTTCTGAAGAGATTTATGATAAGGTTTTATATGTTCCAAAGCATGTATTCGTTGTTCATCCAACATTTCCAATTCTTGTAATCGTTGTTGCTGAAAGGTATCTTTGTCAATTATCCCATGAAATGAAACACATAAAGAAGGTATCTCTAATTCCAAAGGCATAATAGCATCAATACCATAGACAATATTGTAAGGAGAAGTATCCATGGATGTACTAACACTAGTCCTATAAGCCCATAAAGCATAGGTCAATTGGGTATGTCAATCTTTCACATGCTTATTAACTATTTTTCTAAAGATTTGTTCAATGATTTTAGTCGATGCTTCAGCTTGACCATTAGATTGAGGATAGTAAGGAGTTGAAAATCTATGTTGAATTTGATATTTCTCCAAGAATTTCATGACTTCTTTGTTCTTAAAAGAGGTACCATTATCTGAAACTATCTTCGAAGGAATACCAAATCGTGTTATAATATTGTTAAGGATGAAATCAAAAATAACATATGCAGGTGTTGAATGAAGAGGGATAGCTTCCACCCACTTTGTAAAGTAATCTGTAGTAGTCAGGATGTGTGTATGCCCTTGAGAAGAAGCTAGTGAGATTTTTCCAATAAGGTCAAAACCCCAAATACTAAAAGGCCATTGAGAAAATTGATTACGAAGCTCACGAGCAGGAGCATGAATCAAATTACTATGTTGCTGACATTGAGGACACTTTTTAACAAACAAAAAAAATCTTGTTCCATTTTTTTCCAATAATGTCCCATTCTGAGAAGTTTATTGACTAGAGATTTTCCACCAAAATGTCCCCCACAAGAACCAGAATGAGCTAGCTTTTGCGAAAGCTACCAGAATTTCAGTTCTAGAAAGACATCTTAATAATAATCCTTCATAAGGGCATCTATAAAGTGTGTCTCCTAAAATAATATAATGTGTTGCAAGCTTCCTAACATGATTACACATGTTCCTTGTTGCCGATTTAGGAAAAATGCCATCTTTCAAAAAATAAAAGATATGAGAATACCATTCATCCAAATGCAAATTGAAACAATTAGATGTAACCTTATAAAAAATTGCATGATTTTTAAGAGTTTGTATAGTAAATTGAAAGTTTTTAGTGTTATTCTTCAGATAAACCAAAGAAGCCGTGCTTGCCATGTCGTCTGCATGTCGATTATCTTTCCTAGGTAAATTTTGAATCGTATAAGAAGAGAATTATGAAAGCACCTCAAGAGCCAAATCTTTGTATTGCATCAATTTATAATTCTTGGTCTAATAACCTCCTTTAATCTATTCTACAATCAATTGTGAATCTCCATAAATTTGCAAGTGTTTAATGTTAAGGGATAAAGTTGCTCATAGGCCATCTATAAGAGCTTCATACTCTGCAATATTTTTAGTACAAGGAAATCTTATCTTATACAATAGAGGGATCAATTTTTTCATAGGAGGGATCAAGATAATACCAACACCAAAACTTGTCTTACATCTAGATCCATCAAAATATAATTCCCAAACATCATCTTGTTTAATAGCTAGAATGTATTCATTGGGGAATTCTATTGAAGTAAAGCACGCATGAGGATGAGGACAAGGAGCTTCAGTAAATAATCTATTAAAGCTTGTCCTTTAATCAAATTTTGAGAAATGAAATTAAGATCAAATTCTGTAAGTAGCTGTAAGATGAAAAGTATATGGATGGGGTCCTAGAAAAATGGTTTGCACATAAAAGAGACCCCAAAACCAATATTTTATACTTACATGGAATTGTATTGATATGGAAAGTAAATGTAGAAGACTAATGTTGAAGTGAAGAAATAAAGGTACTTACCTCCAAAAATGAATCGGTTGAAAACCCTATCAAATATTCTCAAAAATTGTTGATTCTCATGAACTTGAACTGAAACTACAAGATCTACAAAACCCAAAAATCTTTTTTCGATCTGATGAAAGGTTGACCTTGACCTAGGTAGAAAAAGTCAACCTTGACCCAAAAAGTTGACCTTGACCTAAGAGGTTCACCTTGACCTGCATAGCTCCGATGAAAAGTTTGACAAAAAGGGTATGCAGATCTGCACTTTAATTTGTCATCTCGCACCTGTACCTACAAGAAAAAATGGTTTTGTTTGTTGGGGGAGGGGTTTGCCTTAGTCAAACCCCAATTTAGGAATTAACCTTGAATTGAAATTGCTGGAATAAACAAAGTAAATGGAACAATTCACCTTGCTTGTGTTGAAACCCTTGTGGAGGATTCGAATCCTTGAATCCACAAGTATGGATGCTCCAAATGAATGTAGAATTGAATGTAGGATGTCTCAAATAAATTGTCTTGAGATCTTCAACACCAATATTGAATGGATCTTGGATTAGGAAGAGGCTTGAATGGATGAATCTTCAACAAGAGGGCTCCGTAGAGCTTGAATCCTTCAATGGCTACTAATGGATCTCCTTGATGAATTTGAATGCTTAAATGGTTGAAGGCGTGAATGCTTGAATTCTTGATCTTCTTTCTTGAGAGCTTGAGAGATTATAAGATGAGATGAGATACTTGATTGAGAGATGGAGAAAATGAGAGAGGAAGGATCCCTTTTATAGTGATCTAGGGTACAAACTTCTAGAGAGGCCACATAGAAAACAATAATTAAGGGCCCATGGCACAAAAATCTAGAGAGGTGCACATGGAGAGGAAATTAAATTAAAGTCTTGACACAAAAATCTAGAAGGGGGCCACCCCTAATATATAAATAAAAATAATTATTTAAGAGCCTTGTCATAAAATTTGAGGTAAGGCTAACCCCAAAGTTAATTTGAGCATTAGGCACAAAACTCGAGAAATGATAATCTCCAATAATAAATTAGGAATCATAAACAAAGCTTGAGAAAGGTCCACCTCAAATATTAATTTGAGAATTCGACACTTAACCTGAGAAATAGTGGCCCCGAAGAGGGAAAAGACAAAATTTTGATGAAACCCTGAAACCGAAACCTAACCCCGAGGATCACAAACCCTAGGGTCAAGGTCGAGGTTGACCTTGACTTAAGAGGTTGACCTTGACCCTGAGGTCAAGAATCTCAGGTTTGCAATTCAGGATGCCAGAATTATGTTGGGAAGAAGTGGAAAATGGGGCAGAATAGGGGAAAAATCTAGATCCAAGTCAAGTACCCATTCAAGGCATTCAACATGACCCCAAACCACTTACTCGGAGGGCTAAACATTCTTAACATGGAAGTGCTTCCATTTTAAGATGATACATTAAGCCCCCACTTTAGCAAGAGTATGGACTCGATGTAAACTCTTGGTAAAGGAGATCATAAATAAAAATACAATCTTATTGAGATCAAAGGGAAAAAGGAATCATCAAGCCCCCCCAGGGACTCAAGTCCTCATCAAATCCAAGATTACAATAAGAGAGACATCTATAGAAAAGAGAGAGAGAGAGAGAGAGAGGGGAGAGAGGAGTGGCTAGCTCACCCAGTAAGATGTGTGTATCTCATTGTGAACCACAAAAAGGATAGGATGGCCCACCAAGAAAACACTTGATAGTCACCCCATAAAGTTGTGTGCCTTCTAGAAGCTTTGTGCATGTATGTAGTGCATCTTTTGACAGCTTTTATGAAGTATCCATGGATCCATATCCTCATATCACCATAGATTACATTTGTAAAATATGTATCTCTTCAGGATTTAGCAACTTATGTGCATTACCTTCGGAGGATTTAGCATATTTGAAATTGGAAATGCGTGTCCCTTCAAGATTTAGCAACTTATGTGCATTACCTTTCAAGGATTTAGCATATTTGAAATTGGGAATGTGTGTCTCTTCAGGATTTAGCAACTTATGTGCGTTACCTTTCGAGATTTAGCATGCTACAAAATAAAAGGTTAGAACAAAAATACATAATATATAATGAGGGAGGCCGTATATATGCCCCCTCCTTAAGATGGAAAAAAATATACTATTTTGACATGTTAAGGAAAGAAAAGAACAAGGATAAAGCCTTCTTCAACATCAAGACAATATCCATAAACAACACCCAGTCCAATCCAAGAAGGTCACAACTCCTATGAGGCCATGGAAGGGATGAATGCAAAGAGATATCATGCAAGAAGTGAAAAATTAATCCGTGTGAGGGATAACACACTATTCAGCTTCCAAGGTGAGAGATTTATCCAGCATGGAAGCCCAATTTCAAACAACAAAATAGATTATGATCAAGGGCATAGATCTTCAATGCAAACCAAAATTGTCATGTATGATTGGATATCACATAATAGATAGATATTGCTTAACCAAGGAAAGAGGTGAATCATGGAAAGATAGACAAAAATGAGATGACATCCTTTCCCCCCAAGCATAGGAATAGAGATGGAAGGGGACCTATTATATCACTCACAACACTATGCAAGATAATGAGCCCCCAAGGATTAGGCTAACATTGTTTACATAATGTGGAACTCCATAATAGGAACATAAATGTTATTTAGAGAAAAAAGGATTGAAATACAACTCATTGCCACATGATATATAAATAACCTTACTATCAATGAGTTTCCTAATCTTATAATGTAAAGCTTGACATTCATTAGTAGAGTGATCATGAATTCTATGATATAAACAAAAAGGAAGAGTCTTCAAGTGTGGACTACGTTTCTTTTTGCGTTTAGGTCTAGTAATCATCTTAGCATGAAGAAGTTTAGGAAAAAGAACTTCTTGGTCAAATTCCTTCATAGTTTCATCATGTTTTGAAGTGTTATTTGAGATGTTGTTAACATTGATTTGTTGTTGAGGATTAAATCCCAATCCATAAGAATGCTCATGCCCCCCATTCTATAAGGGCATTTGAATTCCCTATTTATGCTTACCACATCCTTGACAATTGAATCCTTGTTTAACAAGGAAATGATAACTAGGACCATAACAAGAAGCCATATCAGAAGGAGTCAATGGAACTTCAGTAGTCACTATATCATCATTAGTAGATTTGACAGATTCATTATGGGTAGAAGCAGTGACAAAGTTATTATGAAGGGTATTAGAAGTAGAAGTAAAAACTCGTTGTTCAAACTCTCTTTGTTGCTTCATAAAATCAAAATTAGAAACTTTATATTCTCCAATAAAGGAAGGATTAAAATCCAAGGTTCCCCAATCATCACCAGGAAGAGCATTAGATGAAGAAGGATTACTATTAGGAATAGGAGTGGTGTGGGTTTGAATATTCAAACAAGGATTAGGCGCATCATCCAGATGAAGTGTATACATCATGTTGTTATGTATAAACTTGACTTTACCATGAAGAGTAGAAGGGATAGCATGCATTTCATGCAACCAAGGTCTACCCAAAAGAAGATTATAATTGAGAGGTCCAGGCATAACATGAATAGGAGTATTCAGGATGACTGGACCTACTTTGATAGGTAAGGTAATGATTCCTAAAGTGTTATTTGCAATGTTATCAAAGCCATGCATAGGAACATTGTCAGGTTGAATAGTTGAAAGATCAACTTTAATTGCTTTGAGCATGTCCATGCTACAAACATTAAGCCCAGATCCATTATTAATCAAGGTCCTATGAATGATACTTTTATTGATAATAATAGCAACCATAAGAGCATCATATTGATTCTGAACTTCTTTAGAAGGTAAATCCTTTTGAGTAAATACAATGTCAGGAGCACCCAGGGTAGTATGCATTCATTGTAAGAAGTTATTGGTGTTCTCTTGATTAGGAGGTGAAGTAGGAAGAGTTGCTAGAGCTTTTTACAAGGCTTCATAGTAGGTAGGTGAAGTTTGAAGAAGCTCCCATAAAGAAATCTTGGCAGGAGTATTTTGCAATTGGTTTATAAAATCATACTCCTTTCTAGGAAGATGGGGTGGGGGAGGAAGAATGGGCTGAGAAGGTGGTAAAGAAGTAGAAACCACCAGATTAGGTTGAAGGTTATTCCTTGTATGATAGGTGTGAGCTATCGAATCTTGATCATTGAAAGACTCTAAAGACTCCATATGTTTACCTTTGATAGTAATGCAAGTAAAACCTTTAATAGTCAACAAGCATTTTAGAAAAACCATATTAGTTGTCTCAACACTACAAATAGATTCACAAGAAGGAAGAAAAGAAGACATCCTAGGAGGAGATGAGGTAAGTTCTTGATTCTCCATAAGATCAACACTAAGAGGAAGATCATTAAGGGAATTTATATCATTCTCCACTAATGCCTCATCACTAGAAGGAATCCCAAATGGAGGTAAATCATCTATATAATATCATCTTCTTTCGCTAAAATGTCTGCATAAGGGGAGTGTGTTTTAGAAAAAGAGTCACCGTCATGTATAAATATGTCATCCATTAATAAATCCCCCTCTTCTATCAAAGAGTTTTCACAAGGAGGGGATAAATCAATGTCTTAATCCAAGGGATCATTCACAATGGTTTCATGAGGAAGAAAAAAATCAACATCCCCATCCAAAGGTTAATCCCAAATAGGAGGATTATCATCCCTATCAATAAAGCACATTGTAGGGTTTCCATAATTTAGTAAAGCTTGATCCCTAGAGGGGGAAGAAGGTAAATTATATTCTAAAGTAGGCTCATAGAAAGGACATATATTAGGAGAAGAATTAACATCAATCCTCAACTCATCTCCATAAATAGAAATATGATGGAGATATAGATTAAGGTCATCTTCTTGCTCTAATATATCCTTATAAGGTAATTCAAAAGAGGACAAAGAAACATCACATGCAATAAATGAAGTCTTTCTAGGTGTAACGCCATGCAATGGTAATGTAAGAGGAGGATGTTGTGTAATCCCTAAAATTTTGGAAAACATTTGAAACAATTTGTGTAACATGATAACAAATAGATCTAGATATATCCAAATGTATCAAATAAAATTTATAAACATGAAAAGGAAATCAAACACAATAGGGCATCTAATTCCACAAAGCAATGTAAATGGTTTTCTATTTTTGAAGAAATTTTGTAATTATTTTTGAAATATAAATGCAAGAGCATAAAAGAAATCTACTCTTATTGTAAGATCTAACACAAAATGTAAATCTAACACCAAAAAGAAAGAGTTTTCGTAAACGGTTTCACCAAAATGTAAGATGAAGGTGAACACACAAGATAATACAAAGGGAAATCTAACACAATAGGGCATCTAATTCCACAAAAGAAAGGGGTAAGTGTGTCAAGTTCACCAACATGTAAGATGAAAAATATATTGATGGGGTCCTAGAACAATGGTTTACACATAAAAGAGACCCCAAAACAAATATTTTATACTTACATGGAATTGTATTGATATGGAAAGTAAATGTAGAAGACTAATGTTGAAGTGAAGAAATAAAGGTACTTACCTCTAAAAAAGAATCGGCTGAAAACCTTGTCAGTCTCGGAAACTGTTGTTTAACGCACATCTACCCACTAACTGTGAGATCTACAAAACCCAAAAAAAAATTTCTGATCTGATGAAAGGTCGACCTTGACCTAGGTAGACAAAGTTGACCTTGACCCAAAAAGTTGACCTTGACCTAAGAGGTCGACCTTGACCTACACAGCTCCAACGGAAAGTTTGATGAAAAGGGTATCTAGATATGCACTTTAATTCACCATCCTGCACCTGTACCTACAAGAAAAAATGGTTTTGTTTTTTGGGGGAGGGGTTTTCCTTAGCCAAACCCCAATTTAGGAATTAAACTTGAATTGAAATTGCTAGAATAAATAAAGTAAATAGAACAATTCACCTTGCTTGTGTTGAAACCCTTGTGGAGGATTCGAATCGTTGAATCCACAAGTATGGATGCTCCAAATGAATGTAGAATTGAATGTAGGATGTCTCAAATCAATTGTCTTTAGATCTTCAATACCAATCTTGAATGGATCTTGGATTAGGAAGAGGCTTGAATGGATGAATCTTCAACAAGAGGGCTCCATAGAGCTTGAATCCTTCAATGGCTACTAATGGATCTCCTTGATGAATTTGAATGCTTAAATGGTTGAAGGCTTGAATGCTTGAATGCTTGATCTTCTTGCTTGAGAGCTTGGGATATTATAAGATGAGATGAGATACTTGATTGAGAGATGGAGAAAATGAGAGAGGAAGGCTCCCTTTTATAGTGATCTAGGGCACAAACTTCTAGAGAGGCCACAAAGAAAACAATAATTAAGGGCCCATGGCACAAAACTCTAGAGAGATGCACATGGAGAGGAAATTAAATTAAAGTCTTGACACAAAACTCTAGAAGGGGACCACCCTTAATATAGAAATAAAAATAATTATTTAAGAGCCTTGTCACAAAATTTGAGGTAAGGCTAACCCCAAAGTTAATTTGAGCATTAGGCACAAAACTTGAGAAAGGCTAATCTCCAATAATAAATTAGGAATCCTATAAAAATCTTGAGAAAGGTCCACCTCAAATATTAATTTGAGAATTTGACACTTAACCCGAGAAATAGTGTCCCCAAAGAGGGAAAAGATAAGATTTTGACAAAACCCTGAAACCGGAACCTAACCTCGAGGATCCTAGACCCTAGGGTCAAGGTTGAGGTCGATCTTAACCTAGCTTAGGGTCAAGGTTGACCTTGACCTAAGGTCAAGAATCTCAGGTTTGTAATTTAGGATGCCAAAATTATGTCGAGAAGAAGTGGAAAATGGGGTAGAATAGGGGCAAAATCCAGATCCACGTCAATTACCCATTCAAGGCATTCAACATGACCCCAAACCAATTAATCAAAGGACTAATCATTCTTAACATGGAAGTGCTTCCATTTTGAGATGATACAGTAACATCACCCACTTTGCAAGATGACTAGAGAGATCAGTTTTTGAGAAAAGATGTTTCAAAGGATGAAATTTAACAATCACATTGACTTCAACATTTAAGAGATAATGCTTGAGTTTCTAACAAGAATAAACCATAGATGAGCATAGACCTTATATTATCTAATGATAGTAGGATTAAAGTCCAATGTTCCCCAATCATCCTCAATTAAAGAAGAAGATGGAGCCTCAGTTTGTTTAATCTCAGGTTGTTTTTCAATCTCTTTGCTTGGTTGAAGAGGCTTGGATATTTTAACATAATCTTCATTTAGGAAAGGATTCAATGCATCATCCGCATGTAACGTGTACATCAAATTGTTATAAATGAATCTAACCTTGTGATGAAGAGTAGAAGGAACTGCATGCATAGTATGTGAACAAGGTCTTCCTCGAAGGAGGTTATAATTGAGAGGTCCAGGCATAACATGAATAGGTGTATTAATAATAATTGGACCAAATTTAACAGGTAAGGTAATAATGCCCAAAGTTCTCTTTGCAATATTATCAAATCCATAAATAGGGACATTATCAGGTTGAATAGTTTTGAGATCAACCTTAATTGCCTTAAGCATATCCATGATACAAACATTAAGCCCAGATCCATTGTCTATTAATTCTCTTCGAATGATACTCTGATTAATAGAAACATCAACCATAAGAGCATCATATTTATTCTGCACCTCAAGGGAAGGTAAATCATCATCAGAAAACACAATAGGAGGTACAAAAGGCATAGTATGCATGCACTCCAAAATAGAATGAATGTTCTCTTGATTAGGAGGTGAAGTAGGAAGAGTAGATAAAGCCTTTTGTAATGCCTCATGATATGTCGGGGAAGTTTGAAGTAATTCCCATAAAGATATCTTAGCAGGAGTGGCACGTAATTGTTGTACTAAGTCATACTCCTTAAAATTAGATGGCAACCTAGGAGCTTGAGGAAGCACAGGTTGAGAAGGCAATAAAGAAATTGGAATAGTAGGCTGAGGGTTATTTTGTGTGTGATAAGCATGTGAAACAAAATCTATGTTATCTAGGAAATTTGAAGGATCTCTAGATTTACCCTTAATTGTGATTCTAGGACATCTTTTTACCATCAAAAAAGGTTTAGGATATATCACTTTAGGTGTATCAATATTGCAAATAGTGGAACATGAAGGTAACCATGCACACGCCCTATGGTAAAGGTCAATTGAAGAGGTTGTGGAGGAGAGTGAAATAGGAATAGGATCAATGGAGATCTCATTCGAACAATTTTCATCCTCACGTCCATGTACCTCATTAAGGGATCTATCCTCTTGTACAATAAAAGCCTCATCAAAGTATTCAAAACAAGAATCATACATATTGAACACAAAGTAATACTACAAGCATGAAAGATGTAAATATTTTTGTATTTTTAAAGGAATTTTGTAATTTTTTTTATTTTTTTGAAATATAAATGCAAAAGCATAAAAGAAATCTACTTTTATAAGTATTCAAGATCTAACACAAGATGCAAATCTAACACCAAAAAGAAAGAGTTTTCGTAAACAGGTTCACCAAAATGTAAAGTATGAAATGGTGATGAAATAGGAAAGGGATTAACAATGCACCTAATAGAAGCCCTAAACAATCACTTTTCCACCATACATGTAAATTGATATAATATGGAATATAGATCTAAGAATATAAGTAGGGAATTCTGAAATTAAATAAGATGAAATACATACCTCATAATAAAGCTGATCTGGAAATACCTATTTTCTGGTGTCTGTATTCAGTTTTAGGAAATTCTGCAGCCGGATCTAGCCCGAAAACATAGAAACAGAGGAAACCTAAAAATCTTCTGTGTTTCTAAGAAAGGTTGAACTTTACCTAGAATAGGGGTAAGATCTTACCTTGGGGCACAATCTTACCCCAAAAATTTGACCTTGACATGCACTGCTCTGACGGAAAATCTATTCGTGGATCCCAGAAGTTTGCCGAAAAGGGTACTCATATATGCTTTGTAACTCTTGAAACAGGGACTGTAGATATTTGAAAATGGTGTTTTGGGGTGGCTATATAGGGTTTTTCCTTAGTTGAACCCTTGTTTTGGTGATCTCCACCTCCACAAATAGCCAAATGTAATAGAATGTGTGTGTGTATATTGAAAGAGCAATTCCAAGATCTAATCTTCTAGATTAAAAACCCTAGCATGAATTGATATGAGAAAGAAATGCATAGCTTTGAATATGATAAAGAAATCATACCAAGCCCCCAAGGCTAAAGTACTCCTACCAAACTCATAATTCATAATTGCTACCCCATGATTGTATCTTGAATTCTTGAATGTTGAAAATGGTGGATCAAGGGAGAAGAGATCTTTCTTGCTCCAAAGGAATGTCCACAATAGTTTGTCCAACAATGCTTAATGTCAATAAGATCTAGATATTCTATATCATCCTCTTGCAATCTTACATCATTACTTCACCATCTCTTTCTTACTTTAATCAATTGTGTGTCCACTTGATGGACACTCGGTGTTGTTGTTTTGTTAATGATGGAAAAAGAGAGTCTTTATATAGAGATTTGAAGGTGAGGCTCCTTGAGCATTGTAAGGGCCCATAATTAAAATTTCACCTCAAATTATGGTCCAATCACAATAACCAACTAAGGAGGGAAAATAATTAAATGAATTTTGAATTAAAACCCTTCCACATTCGGATTTGGAGGCCCAACATTGATTTCGGGGCCTACTGGGACCAAAATTTGAAAAGGGTGACCAAAACCCAACAAGGGTCAAGGTCAACCTCAACCTTGACCTAGGTTAGGGTCGACCTCAACCTTGACCCAAAGGTCTAGGCTCAGTCACCTTTGAGAATAGGAAGTCCTGGGGCAGGCCAGAGACTTGGAAATGGTGAGAAAATAGGGCAGAGTGCTAGAAAAAATCACCAAGACCTCAAATGAATGTGATGAAGGCTAGGAGAACCTATACCTAGATCCTACCTATAAAATAGAACCATAGAGAAGGGAAATCAAGGAGAATCCTCAAAATCCTAACCCTAATTTTACTTAGAATGAAGGAATCAAGTGCAAATGCATCCTAAATGCAAATCTATCATGATAAATGCACTAAATGAGGGTGCTAAACCTACCAAGAAGGAAGTGATTCCATTTTAAGATGATACAAAGACATTGATGAAAAGACATGTAACATTAACTTTTCCTCAAAGCAAGTGAATTTGAGAAGACCTTCAAAAGAGGAAATTGCTAGGATCACTGTAGAGATGGTAGCCCAAGTGCATACTAGAAGCATGACAATAAATGACACCAATGGAAAAGCTATAGGAATGTTTATAAAAGGCACCAGTTCCAAGGGACCCACTAGAAACAAATCAAAAGATGATTACTTAGTGAAGATAAAAAATGTAAAGGGTAAGAAGTGGGAGCCAAAGGGAGTTGGAGCTGTGAAGATGTCTACTATTCATGACAAAGACAATCAAAAGGAAGTTGAGAAGCTAGTTAGTACAATGGCTAAAAATGAGAAAATGAAGGTGACAACAACAACTGATGTATCTGAAGAACAAAAGGATACTAGAGCAGTGTAGATTGAGATTCCTTCCTTTGCCCCTATTGATATGTTGGCAGTATTGTCTCAGATTACTGTCAAGGTTCCTTTGTCAGAGTTATTAAGAATCCCTGAACATAAGGAAAGGGCTCTAGCATGGGTAGATAATGTTCATGATAATAATGTTTCTTGTAATGCTAATGAACCCGAGACTAAAGTTATGAAAGAAATGGAAGTTCAGGGAATTGTATCTCAGATACCATCTATATAGTTGGACAACTCTGTCAAAGCTAGCCTTGAAAACATAGATCCATTTTTCGTAAGTATTATAGTGAATGGAATGACATTAAAAAATTGCATGATTGATTCAGGTGCCTCAAATAATGTCATGCCTTTTAAGATCATGGAAAGGTTAGGCCTTAAGGTTGATACAGTCCAGGATAGATGTTGTGCAATAGATCAAAGAGAAGTACCAGTCATTGGGACTATAAATGCATTGTCTTACAAATTGGTAGCCTATCCAGAGAAAGAACTAACCATGAGTGTCTTGGTGGTAGACATTCCTCCTCATTATGGGATGCTATTGTCCAAGAAGTGGAGTGCTGCCATGGGTGGAAGTTTGCAATGTGACTTGTCCTATGCAACTTTCAAGATAGATGATTAATCTATTAAGGTTGAAAGGGACCCAAGGGTAACCCATATGATTGAAAATAATATTGACAATGAGATTACCTTGTTTTGTGGATATTGATATCGATGCTTTTAGAGAAGAGGTCACTATTGAAAGAGAGCCTATGCTGCCCCATATCACTATGGAAATAAATGCTAAATATGAGAAGGTTGAGTTGTGGGTGATGTACTTTGATGGTGTTAACTGCAAAGATGGTTCAGGATCAGGTATTTTACTCATCTCTCCTGATGGAAATACTTACAAGTTCTCTTTCACACTAAGTTTCTCTTGTACCAATAATATAGCAGAATATGAAGCATTGTTAATAGGATTGAGGCTGGCACACAAGCATGGAATTAAATGTGTAAAGGTTGTTGGTGATTTTGAGTTAGTCATGTCTCAAGTAAGATCAGTATATGCTTCCAAGAACAAAAGGTTGAAATAATATAGGAATGTTGTCTGGGACATGATTAAGAGTTTTGATTCCTTCAATATTGTATGGAAGGATAGGAGTAACAATAAGATGGCTGACTTGTTAGCCAATATAGCAATCAATCCTAGTGACATTACTTTTGCAGGCATCTCTAAAGTTGAAATTCAGGCTAGGCCTAGTATACCAGATAATGTTGAGAGCTGGCAGGTCTTTAAAGATGACTAGGAAATTTTGAGATTTATGAATTATGAAGATAAGTATCATGGTCAATAATTGGATTGCTCAACTTTGGTTGAGACTATAGAAGGAAAAAAGGTTATCCTTGGAAATGAAATCCTGCAGCTTAAGAATAACAAGGCTCCCAAGGGACTTGTTGTTTTAGAAACTATATTTGATAGTCAGGATAGAGTCCAAATGGATACTAAGAAGAGAGACCAGATGGACCTGGAGGAAATTAATCTTGGTGCACAAGAGGCACCTAAGAAGGTCTACATTGGAAGAGAGATGTCTCAAGAGGTAAGGAAGACTTTGATTGAGTTATTAAGAAATTTTAGGCATATTTTTGCATGGTCATATGATGACCTAAAGGTTTATAGAGAAGACCTGTTCTAGCATATTATTCCTTTGAAGAAAGATGCTAAACCATTTAGGCAAAAATAGAGGCCAATCAATCCTACCTTAGCACCTAAAATGCAAGAAGAACTGATGAAGTTGAGAGATGATGGAATCATAGAACCCATAAGACATTCCTCTTGGGTGTCAAACTTAGTTCATGTTAGAAAGAAGAATGGAGATATCAGACTGTGTGTAGATTTCAAGAATTTGAACATCTCTTCTCTGAAGGACAATTATTGCTTTCCTAATATGGAGGCGATGCTACAAAGAGTAACTAGGTTTGACCTGATGTCCATGATGGATGGTTTTTTTGGTTACAACCAGGTGATTGTGAAAGAATCAAAACAGTTCAAGATAGCCTTTACAACACCTTGGGGAACCTATGTTTATGTAAGGATGCCTTTTGGTCTCACAAATGCTGGTGCAAATTTTCAAAGAGCAATGGTTGTTGCTTTTTCTTAATTCATAAATGATTTCCTTGTTGTTTATCAAGATGACTTAACTACATATTCCAACAAAGAAGAAGATCATTGATCTCATATAGATAAGATATTTGTAAAAGCTCTGGAATATGGAATTTCATTGAGCCCTAGGAAATGTGCATTTGGTGTCACTGGGGGTAGATTACTAGGCCACCTAGTTGGAAAGCAGAGAGTAAGAATTGATCCAGAGAGGGTAATGGCCATTGACAAAATTCATAAACCAAAAAATGTAAAGGGAGTCCAATCCTTCTTTGGCCAAGTAAAATTTTTGAGGAGATTTGTTACAAAATTTGCTGAGATTACTAGGCCAATGTCCAAAATGTTGAAGAAAGGATCTGAGATCAAGTGCGAAGATGAGCCTAATGAAGATTTCAAGAATATCAAATAGGCAATCAAAGATGCACTTGTGCTTAAGGCACCTGACTATAGTATTCCAATGCATATTTTCTCCTTTTCTTCTTTTCACACTATTGCTGCAGTTTTGTTGTAGAAAAATAATGAAGGTTTTGAACAGCCTATTGCATTCTTCATGTAAGGAAACTCAGGTGCGGAAACAACTTCCTACGCTAATCTCTATAGGAGAGTATTGTGCAAATTCTTATAAATCCTTACAATCTTAGATTCGTTAACTACTTTAACAAAGATATTGCAACCACATATAGAAAAATAGAGAATGACACAATGATATACCCTGGGGAAAAACTTTCGGTAAAAAACCCCAGCACTCCAAAACCTGCACAATGTATTATCTTCAACACAAAGATTACAATACACTTGCAATGCAAGTTCTTTCAAGAAATGAGAGACAAAGCCAACAAGACTTAAATTTCTATTATTTCTCTCCCATAGGAGCAACATCATATATATAGACTCCTTTGGACCCAAAAATAGGCACAGCCACCAAGACCCATGTACAAAGCCACATGTACACAGTTGTTACATGCAATCCCAAGAATAGGTGTCCATCCCTAGAATAGACTATGACAGCTTGTCATAGAATCTATCAAAAATAACAGTCACAAGAGAAGTGTAAGAGAATCTGTCATACCAACCTATTTTTGGCATATTCTCTTACACACACCAACCACTTCTTCTTGGGCACCCAAATAGGCCCAAGTCATAAGATGCTCTTACACCTGTCATAGCACATTCCTTAAATAGTTCTTACATGTCATAGGAATCCATCATGACTGTTTCAGTCATGATCTCCTTATGCACAAGATGCCGACACATCAAGTGGAGTGACACATCAACATGCCAACTAGACATGTACACTCACACTTAATTACATTATTTGCAAAAAACACATTTACAAAACAAATAATAAGAATAGGAATTATCCAAGGTTGAGACACCTTATTCCTAACACTTCAGTAAATATTTGTAGGCTTCTAAATTAAAGTATGATATCAATGAGAAATAAGCATATGCACTTGTGAAGGTTGTGAAGGCTTTTAGATTCTATCTGATGGGAGAAACTGTGATTTCTTTTGTACCAAGTGGTACAGTAAAGGACATCTTTTCACAACAAGAAGTGTTTGGGAGGAGATATAGATGGATAAATAGAATCCAAGAGTTTAACATTGATATCCAAATTACCAAACTAGTTAGAGGCCAAGGATTGGCAAAATTGATGCCTCAGTCGAATCTTGATGCAAATCAGATAAATCAGGCTGACATTGATTATACCTATGACATGGATGATTGTATCTGGTATCAAGATGTTATCCATTATTTAAGGAATATGAAAAGAGCTCTAAAGTTGCAAGCAATTAAATATGTTGTCATCAAATGCAAATTGTGGAGAAGGAATTTGGACTGCATTTTGTTGAAATGTGTAGATGAAAGTCAGGCTGACAGATTATTGAAGGAAATGCATGAAGGAATATGTGGTGGACATTATATGGGTAAAACTACTGCTCAAAATATTTTGAGAGTGGGGTTTTGGTGGCCTACAATTTTCAAAGATGCAGAACAATTGGTAAGAAAGTGTGATTCTTGTCAGAGATTTTCTGGCAAGCTCAAGTTTTCAGGAAATGTACCACTGATGCTAATGGAAGTGAAAGCCACTTTCCAACAATGGGGGATGGATTTATAGGAGAAATACCAAACAAATATAGTGGAGGAAACTCTTGGATCTTAGTTGCCACTAATTATTTTACAAAATGGGTAGAGGCTATTCCTACAAGGAATGCAACTAGCAAGGTGGTGACTGATTTCCTATTGAATAATATTGTTACAAGATTTGGTTGTCTTGGAAGGATTGTCTGTGATAATGCAATGTGGTTTAGGTTTGTTAAATACAAGGAATTTTTTGAAGGTTTAGGAATCTAGATGTCATATTCCTCACCTTATCATCCACAAGGAAATGGACAGGCACAATCATCCAACAAAAGCTTGATAAAGATTCTCAAGAGGATCCTTGAAAAGAAAAAAAGGGCATGGAATTCAAAGTTTCCATTGGTTGTGTGGGCTGATAGGGTAACTGTAAAGAAGGCAATTGGGTGTGCACCATTTGACTTGGTGTATGGAATACATGCAAAGATGCCTTAGAACAATTTTTTAGAAATGTACAAGTTTGTTCAGCTATATGATGATGATCTAGATGATGAAATGCAATTGAGGATTGAGGATTTGATCAGGTTGGATGAAACTAGAAGAGAATCAGCTTCAAATAATGTTAAGTTGTAGTTGCAGGTCAAACAATTGTATGAAAATAAAGATGTAGCAAGGACATTTGAACTCAATGACTTGGTGTTACTCTGGAATGCCAAATTGGAAGATAAAGGAAAACATGGAAAATTTGATCCAATCTGGTTAGGGCCATATTTGATTCATGAAAAGTGGGGACCATATTCCTACATTATCAAAGAACTCAATGGTGACATTCAAGAGTTGCCTTTTCATGGACAATTCTTGAAGAAATACTTCAGTTGAAGGTATTTTTCTTTCCATGAACAGTAGTTAGGTTTGTACATGTAAATTATGTAGAGGTGTGGTATGTTTCTTTTCTGTTTGGTCTTGCCTTTGTAGTTAGGTTTTTGTCTAGTGGGTGGTCTGCTTCTTATGTGTGTGAAAATTGTACCTAGCTATAGACACAACACTTCAGTAAAACATTAGAGGTTAGCAAAATTGAAATCTACAGATAAATGAAAACTAAGCTAACTAGGCAATTTACTACCTTCTAGTAGGTGCAAGTATGATGTTCTCAGATTGAAATCAAGATCAGTAATAATGCAACACCTAAATGAAGGATTTGAATGCAGAAGAATGAAAAATTGTATGAATGTAGATTAATCTATTTTTTTGGATTTTGTATGCAATTAGGATGAAAACTAGATGAATCTAATCTAGAATGAATCGAAATGATATGCAGATTATTCTAAGAATGATATGAATGAATGTTATGATATGAAAACTATGCAAAAATATGACCAACAATGAAAGATCTCACAAATTGCCTGTCACAAGTGCTTAATCCTTCAATCACAAATTCACCAGAGTAATTGTGCAAATTCGAGGGTTGTAATTGTGAAGAGCCGAGCCTTGATTTTATAGAAATCCAGGGCTTGAGGATGCATTGAGAAAAGCCATAAATCACTCTTGATAAACTTAGGTTGATTTTTGAATTAACAAGAAATTAGAAATAGATCAACTCACAAAATCACGCAAATCATCAAAAAAAAACTTTTTAACTTAAATCAGAAGTTTAGATCAATTTTGAACTCAAAATAAATGTTGAGTTTCCAAAAGATAACAACTTGAATTGATTTTCTAATTTAAAGTTTAACTGCTCCTTCAAATGTGCATAGATAATTATGAATTAATTTTAAAATAAAGTGATTTATCTTCAACTTAACTGATTTTAAATTTAAAATAACTGATTTATGGATTAATCAATTATTTAATCAAACTTTTATTCAAAAACTATATTATTAAATATTGACAACTGACATTAATTAATTAAATAAGAATTTAATCAATCAGTCATGAGATTTTTGATTTATTTTCAAAATTAAATAATACAATTTAGGAATAAATAGAATTAAATCTAATTAAATAATTAAGTGGCCAAATTAAATCTGATTAATTAAATATCCAGAATATTCAATTAATCCAACTTTAGGATAAATAGGATTTATCGCCAAATAATTATTAAATTAAAGATAATTAGGATAAAGGAATATTCTCTAATGCAAAATTTAGATAAAATCAATTTTTGATAAAATGATGTGCAGATGTGTCTTAGGTTAGGACTTCGATGTTGACTTCATTTGATTTGTTGATGTAAGAGGTTAATGAACCTATAGCCCATTTTTGGGGTATTACATTTTTCCCCTCTTTGAATTACTGTGCGAAGCACAGTGGTTCAAAGATTAGTCTGTGTTTGATGTAAATGTATGAAACTGATTTGAAAGATGAACCGATTCTGAGATAGAAACCGATTGAAAGATTTTAAGATGTTAGGTCCTGATTGACCAAAGATAATGTTAACTATAGCAACAATGAACTGGTGATTATGAAAAAGTATCAAAATGCCTGATTTTGAACCTTATGATTACGAAGAAGTGAGTGACCTGATTCCAGACCTGAATGTCTAGAGGAATCGTAGTGGTATCACATCTGAACCCTTTAGTTACGAAGAACCAAGGAAATAACACCAATGAACCGATGGTTATGAAAAGCTGATACAGTTTACAAGATAGATTAGGATACCAGATTGGTATGGATCTCAATGAATCTGATATTCCCCAAGCGACAAGGCCTTTTGATGAATTAGCAACTAGATGTGGTTGTTGTCTTGATTACTGAGGAAATATTTGATTGATAGAATTAGATTTATAGACTTGAATGATGTGCAATACCATGCCCCCTTCGGGATGAAAATCAAAATATGACAAGAAAAGTCAACATTAAATGGTTTAGAAACATTTTAATTGATTTGAGAAGTGGTTATACACATCTGAGAATGCGTTCTACATCATTTGGAGGTCCTGGAGACCAAGTTTGACTAGGTTTGACCATGAGTTGACCATGGGTGACCAAGTTGAAATTTCAATAGTTTGATGTTAGATAATCAGTTAAGTTGAATTGTGGAATTCTTTGATGATTGAAGGTTGATTGTGCAAGCAGTCGGCTGTCCTAGGTCTGAAAATTTTAAATCATGATTTTGACATAGTAAATGATCTTAGATTTTGATTTTGATCCCAAAAATGGGTTCAGAACGTTGAAATTAGCCAAGAGTGCAATTTTCATGGAAAACAAAGCACTTGTGAAAATTAGGTCAAAAGCTATATAAGGGTCAAAAAGGTCATTTTCAATTCATTATTCACATTTGACTTTTGAAACCTTTGTGGAGCCCTTTGAGCGAGAAAATGGCCAAGATGAAGGTACCTATCTCTTCCCACCATTCTAAGTGCAGCCAGCGACATGAGTGACCTCCGTAGTATGGGCATCCGGTAAGTGGACCTCTGTGCCTTTTTGTAAATTCCATTTTTGCATGTTTTTAGCATTTTTAGGACTTTTTTCGTACGTTAGAATTTTTCATTTTTTCATGCATGGAAACTCATATGACTATCGATTGGGACTCGTACGACTTTTCACTTTCATTTAGAGTGTCATCCTAGAACCAATAGAAACTCATATGAGAGAGACCTAGGAGTCGTACGACATTTTGTCGAGTCCCTCATATGTCGTACGGGAAGACATAGATTGTCATATATCCATGGTTTGTTGTATGATAAAATACTAAAAATCATACGATTATTGATGCCAGACTATATTGTCGTATGGAAAACATCAAGCTAAAAACACCCTTTGAGGTCAAAATTTTGAATTTTCTAATTTCTTAGGCTGTTTCCTGAGCATTTAATGTACCTTCTGAGATAGTCAACTTTTCAATTTCTATACTTTTAGCCTATTTTTCAACCAAGTTACTGATAGGATTCTTGTTTCTGTGCTTTGTAGGTCGTATATCCTAATGTCCATGTGTGTATAGCACACCTGGTGACTCAGAAGTTATGTGTTTCACTACCCGACCTGATGAGGGTACATCTTGCTACATGTGGCTTTGAGTATCTTATTCGGTTGCCTGAGATTAGGGTGAACCACAGACTTCTAACTGCATCGATTGAGAGGTTTCACTCAGAGACCCAGACCTTCCACCTCCCTACAAGAGAGATCACAGTTACACCGAAGGATGTCTATAAGATACTCTGCATTCCATTCCACTGTCCACGCCTTGATTATGTGAGTTCGGGGAACTCTAGATTACATGCTTTCAGATGATTGTTTGGAGATGATTGGTTATGACTTCATTTTTACTTTTCATATTTTGATTTATGATGATATCATGTAATGTAAATGCTATGAGTAGTGTAGAATGTATGTATGGATTTATGCAATGCAATGATTTCTTTCAAATGTATGGATGTTATGCAAATGTAATTGATTATGGAAAATGTATGATTGTGATTATGCTAGGCAATGTTAAATGCACATGTATGCAATGGAAAATGATCATGAAATGCAATGTAAATGCAATGATACACATGATATGTTTTGTAGGTATTGATGAAGATAAGTACTCAGTCTTATGTCAAAAGGATGTTTAACCCAGGATGGTGACTGCTTGCGATTCTGTGAGGAAACCTTCATGTTAGATTCAACTCTTCATGTCAAGTTTAATTTTAGGTTTGAAGAATCATGTAATCATTTTAAGCGTATTCAACAATTTGTGAGATCATGCAATCATGCAAAGTGACATGTAGAATAAAATGCAAACCTAAGACCTAGGACCTAGTCATTGATCATGTGTCGATTTTTTTTCATCATTGAACTTTTATTAGGTAATCAGATAAAACAATACAACATCCACTAGTTAGGAAACTATAGACATATGAATATTGATTTGTATGCACAAGAATCAATAGAACGCCCACTGGTTAGACAACCATGGACATATGAATATTGATTTCATTTTTAGAATGTCAGATTAGATATAAGCACCAAGGCACAAACGCCAGGATGACCTAAATATCATGTCCATTTTGATATAGCAATTTGTATAAGCATCAGAACATAAATGTCGTGATGACCAGAATACACCTTGCGGTACAAACACATCAAGCAGTCAAGAGATCATTCTAAATCTAGTGTGAATTACCCATAGTGACCCTTTATCATTCACATCCTTAGGTAAGATTGTGTTTCATAGTAGGAGTAAGAACTCACTCAAAAAGACAATAGTTAGATCAAACTTCCTTGAATTTTTTGGGTATCAATAGTCGAGGTACTCATGGCCATCCAATACAAGATGGAGGCTCTTATAGATGGACGCCATTCCAATCCAAAATTTCCAAAGTTATTAGATTTTCACTCAAAGAAGAAAACAAAGAAAATATTATGCCCCCCAGTCATCACTCTCTAAATCCTGTAAAGGACATCATTGAAGAGCTCGAGGGGACACAATATGCAAAAAGCTCAATGTGAATCAGTAAGCATACAAGGAGATAAAAGCGTGTAAAAGCATAGATTGTTTTCAATTTGTGTTATTTGATTGTGTTGTTGTAGATGCAAAATCCTTTTTGGAGAGGAGACTGACTGACTGATTCAGATGTAGCTTCAAAGGACCCTGACTGGATATGACACATCTGAGATACTAAGGACTGTAGGATATGACTTTGATTGCCCCCAGGTTTGAAACATTAATAGGATACAGACACTTTGCTGATTGGTGTATAGACTGACTTTATTGAAACAAGGATATATACAGACTAAAGTAGACTGAAAGCTGGGAAAGACCAAGATTGCATTGATAGATGGAGCATTTTGAACAAGTGGGGCCCGTTTGCTAGGTTTTCACCATCTTGGCAGAGATTTTATTTTTGCTACCAAGGTGCCTGTTTCCAGGTTTTCACCAAGGCACTTTTTCTTTTTCTCATTTTTTTGTATTTTTCATTTTTTCAATTTTTTTGTACTTTTGATATTTTTCAATTTTTTTGTGAATCATCAAGGCGCATATTGCTAGGTTTTCACCAAGATGTTCATTTTTTCAAGACTTTTTTCGATTTTTAAGATATTTTCAAGACATTTTTGAATACTGAATGCCTTAGGCATAGAATTTCTTCAAATGGAGAACATTGATTGGTTCTTGGAGCTATTCTCCTTCAGTTGTTGAGAGTTGATAGGCACCAGAGCCAAAAGTAGCAGTGATAACAAAGGGACCCAGCCAGTTGGGTTCAAACTTCCCCTTGTGTTCTCTATGTGATTGATTTTTAGGATTCTCTCTTAAGACTAGATCACCAACTTGAAATTCCTTGTGTCTGACTTTCTTTTGTAACCTCTAGACATTCTCTTATGATATACTCTGAGATGATCATACGCTGCTTGTCTGTGCTCATCTAGTAGTTCAAGTTCTTGCAACCTAGACACTATGTAGTCATCATCAGTTACTAGACCATGCATTCTGATTCTTAGTGATGGGATTTCAACCTCAATAGGTAGTACTGCTTCAGACCCATAAACTAAAGCAAATGGTGTAGCCCTAGTGGGTGTTCTGATACTTGTTTTGTAGGCCCAGAGAGCTAGATTGATCATGAGATGCCAGTCTCTTCCTGTTTTATTAACTGTAAGGTGTAGAATTTTCAACTTATTCTTGTTGGATTCCTTTGCTTGTCCATTCCCTTCAGGATAGTAGATAGATGACCAATCTTGTGTACTCTTTAATTTAGCACATAAATCATCTAAGTTTTTGTTCTTGAATTGTCCACCATTATCTATGACTATAGAGTGTAGAATACCATACCGACATATGATGTAGTTCAAGATCAACATTGATATTTGTTTGTCAGTTGCTTGAGTCAAAGGGACTACTTCTACCCATTTTGTGAAATATTATGTAGTTGTAATAATATGGGTATGCCCATTAGAAGAATGAGGATGTATGGATCCTATAAGATCAAATTCCCATTGGTGAAAAGGCCATTGTGTAGTAAAGGGAATTAAATCTCTCACTGGTGCATGAATTAAGTTACCATCTACTTGGCACTTTTGAAAGTTCTTAGCAAACTTGATAGCCTCCTTTTCCATTTCAAGCCAATAGTACCGAGCCCGAATAAGTTTTCGAGCTAGTGTTAAACCATTGGAATGTGATCCACATATACCTTCGTGGACTTCCTCTAATGCACGTTGAGACTCTTCTCATTCTAAACATCTAAGGAGTGTACCATCTAGACCTCGTTTGTATAGATTGTGACCAATGATGACATACCAGGATGCATTTCAATTAAGGTGTCATTTCTCATGGCGGTTGAAGGTATCAGGAATGATTTGATCTTAGAGATAGGAGAACAAGTTTTTATATCTGGATGAATCATGACCAACAACAGTGTAGATCATGCGGGTTTCAAGGGAATTATGTATGCAGGATAAGATAGTTCTTCCACAAGGAACTCGTAGCAAAGCTCATGTTGGGGCTGCTATAATAAAGTAGATAGCATTGCCATAGCATCAACAACTTTATTCTCTGTTCTAGGTATTTTCTCAAATGTGATAGATATGAAATATTTCTTTAGATCATCTACCATTCTCTTGTATGGGATCAGCTTTCCATCTTTCATTTGATACACATCATTGACTTGGTGTATTACAAGTTGTGAGTCTCCATGAATGTGTAGTTCTGTCACTCTCCATTCAATTGCTATCTTCATGCCATTACGAAGGGCTTCATATTCAACAATATTGTTTGTGCAAGGAAACTTTATTTTGAATGCTTTAGGGATCGAGTATCCTTGAGGAGTGATGAACAATATGCTTGCTCCAGATCCATTCTGTGTATAGGAGCCGTCAAAGAATAACTTCCATGCTCTAGAAGAAATATTCATGATAGAGGAATCTAGGAATTCTATTTGCATTGGTGTATCATCAAACAAAGGTGCGTCAGCTAGTTGATCAGAAATAACCTATCCTTTGATAGATTTTATTTCAACATATTCAATGTCGAATTTACTTAATAACATCACCCATTTAGCTAATCTACTTGTGAGGGCAGCTTTGCTTAGTAGGTACTTTAGCAGATCAATCTTAGCTACCAAATGTGTAGTATGGGCCAACATGTAGTGTCTCAGTTTCTATGATGCAAAGATCACAGCTAGACAATCTTTCTCAATCATTGAATAGTTCTTCTCATATGTTACCAATGTTCTACTAATATAGTATATAGCTCTTTCCTTCTTGTTCTCATCATGTTGTTCTAGCAATGCCCCCAGTGATGTATCTACGACTGAGACATATAAGATCAATGGCTTCCCTTGTATAGGAGGCATCAAAATAGGAGGCTTTGATAGATATTTCTTGATATGATTAAATTTCTTTTCACATTCCTCGTTCCATGCAAAGGTCACACCTTTATGTAATGTCTTTGTGAAAGGTTGTGATATGTCTACTAGCTGAGATATGAAATGTCTAATAGATTGTACTCTCCCTTGTAATTTTCTCATTTGACTGATATTCTTGGGAGGTTGCATCTCCATGATAGCTTTAACTTTAGCTAGATCTACTTCAATTCCTTTCTTTGAAACAATGTAACCTAAGATCTTTCCATAAGTGACACCAAAATCACACTTCTTAGGGTTTTGTCTGAGACTAAACTTCTCCATTTGATCTAGTATTTTGCTCAAATCATTTGGATGTTCAAATCTTATCATATATTTTGCCAAAGTATCATCAACATAATCCTCCATAGTTTGATGCATCATGTCATGAAAGATAGATGTCATAGCTCTCAGATATGTAGCACTTGTGTTCTTAAGCCCAAATGGCATGACATTCCAACAGAAGGTAACCCACGCACATGTGAAAGCAATTTTCTCTTGATCTTCTGGAGCAATTTTTATTTGATTATATCTAGAAAAACCATCCATCAAAGAATACATCTCGAAGCCCGCAGTCATATCCACTATCATATCAATGTTAGGTAGTGGAAAATAATCCTTAGGGCATGCCTTGTTTACATCTCTAAATTCATGCACACTCTTATGGACTTGTCTGATTTTGATACAGGTACAATATTTGAGATCCATTTAGCTTAATCAATAACATGAATGAATCTATCTTTTAGTAGTTTCTCTAATTCA
Source organism: Chamaecyparis obtusa (assembly GCA_027943335.1). Taxonomy (NCBI): domain Eukaryota; kingdom Viridiplantae; phylum Streptophyta; class Pinopsida; order Cupressales; family Cupressaceae; genus Chamaecyparis; species Chamaecyparis obtusa. Next base: position 67,671 of record BSBK01006279.1, read on the forward strand.
GCTTTGACCAAGAGTGCAACATGTGGATGCATCTTTCTCAATTTTGGCTTAACAGGTTTGACTTCTGGAGCTATAGATAAATGGTGCATTATAAGATTAGGATCTAATCCAGGAATATCTAAATATTTCCATGCAAAGTTGTTCTTTTCTGCTAGGAATGTGGTAAAAAATTTCTTTTCTTCTTCTGATAAGGATTGTGCTACATGGATCAACTGTGGTTCTTCTATTGTTCCCAAGTTGATAGATTGAGTGGGCTCAATTAGTACTAGAGATCTATCCTATAAATGACTTAGAAGGACATCAAATATCTCATACTTAGGTGCCTCAAAGAGGTTTTCACCTTTGAATACATCATTTATTTTTACTTTTGTAGGTTTTGAGACTGCCACAAAGTTGTTTTCACCCTCAAAACTCCTTTTATTTTTATTTTTATTCTTATTCTTTTGACGAAGATACTTGATGTCTGACTCCATCATGCTAATGCTCGGTTCACTGATGGAAGTCATCATAGGCTCAACTACATTGAGGTAGCAAGAAAGGGCATAGTCATTTGGAAAGGTATAGATACCTTGGCTTAGATTCATGGAGGTTTGGTCAAGAAGTTCAGGATGTTGGATAGTTAAAGTGGTGAAAGATTGGGAAATAGTGTTTATAGATATGGATCTATCATCATTGGTCCTAACCTGACTCTCAAGTTCAAAGGTGATATTACAACTCAAAATGTTCAATTCATGAATAGGCTCAATTTCATTGTGGGAGTCCACTTTAGCTATTAGTGGATCAGACTCATTAAGTTCATTATTTCATTCTAGACTTACGTTGGGTGTAGGTGCATATTGGTGAATAACATCAATATGTTTTTATGTGATAAGCTCATCTTCGTATGGAATGGCTCCCCATTCATAGTCATTTGATTCCTCATCTATGCCTCTAGGAAATCTAAGAATGTGTGTAAAGTCAGGATGGATAACCCAAGAAGCGTTACCCTTAGATTTTGATTTAAATTCATACTCATGAGAATCTATCTCAAAATAGCTACCACCTTCCTCCTTGTCTATGTGGTTGTCTTTAAGATCAGCTAGTTCTTGTGGTGCAATTGTCTTATGTTCTATAGTAGGTTCTTGTGTTTCTACTACATTAATTCTTTTTACTGGATCATCTTTAGCTTCAAGGAGGTCTTTTATTTCTTTAGGAAAATGCTCATAAGGAATGAGCTCTTCAGTGGTGTCTAAATCATCACTATCAGATTGTTGTGTTGTTTCCTCTTTTGGTTCAATATGTTCTAAGACATGTGGAGAGTTTTTGCCAAGATAGAAAGGCTTCTTCTTATATCCTAGGCCTGTTGTACTCTTGTTTGTTCAGCCATGATGATCAAGAGGTGATATAAGACCCTTACCTTGTAGTCCTAGAGGTCCTTTTCCAGTATATCCCATTTTGTGATCAATTTATCTCCTGGTCCATATGATTTTTGAGGAATTTTTCTTGAAGTGGAGTCACATTTCTGGACTGATTGGGATTGAGGCTCATCCTTTTATAACCATGCAAGCACAACTTCTTCCTCTTCAAACTCTTGTTTAGATACTTGTTTTGTGACAAAGCTTCCATTAAATATGACCTGGGATTCTTTAGCTGTGGGTTTCACTTTGTTAGATGGTTGTCCATAAGATTTTGGGGACAAAGGGAGAGATGGGAGAGATAAAATAGGTTCCATTGTGTATTCTCCCATACCATTGTCTTTGATCTTGACTTCTTTAGCAATGTCTTCCATATTAGATGCTGAAGCAATGTCCATCTGCTTAGTGGAAGATTCTCTATTATTAGGAACAAGTTTATCAACACTTTCTTTCAATGCATTGCAAGTTGTATATAAGCTAGCTGGAATCATCACCTGTACTCCTTCATAAGGAAATTTCACACATTGATGGTATGTGAAAGGAATAGATCTCATTTCATGTATCTAGGGTCTCCCTAGAAGGATGTTGTAAGCCAAAGGTAGATCAAGAACTTGTCATATGGTGTCTTTGATAACAGGTCCTATTCTAATAGGTAAGATAATAGTTCCTTTGGAAGATCTTTCTTGTTCATCATATGCTTTAATAGTTATCTTCTTCTTAGGATCAATGTAAGTTTCAGATAATCTCAACTATGTGATCAAGTTGTAAGAACAAATGTTGAGACCAACACCTTCATCTATCAACATGCATTTGACATGATGGTTTTGGATCAAGACTTCAATGTGCAAGGGCTGGCTATGGGGATGACTCAAGGAGTTATCATCTTCCTTTGAAAAGGAGATATACTATGGAGACATCAGATGACCAACAATAGTCTAGAATTTGTCTAAATCAAGGTTGTCATGAACATTGGATTCAAGCAGAGCTTTGTCTAGAATGGCTTTATGAGCTGGAGATATCTGAAGCAACTCAAACATGGATATTTTGGCATTGGTATGCTACAGTTGTTGGATAATATTGTATGATGTTGGTCTCGTCTCTTTAGGATTTGATGATTTAGAGGCAACCTTCTATTTAGACATAGATGAAAGATTGAAAGGCATCTTAGGGACATTTGATGAATCTGGGATTTGTCCTTGCAGATGTGACTGGGCTTGTGATCGAGTAACTACATTTTCTCTTTGATTTTCTCTATCTTTTCTTACAATTGTGATGACATTGCAACACTTAGATAGGCATGGATCAACCATATTGATGACAACATTATTTCTAGAGTAAGCATAATTGACTTTAGCACCCACATTAGGCTGAGAAGACCAATCTCCTTGACCATGTTTCAGAAATGGTTCTGTGAATGTTGTATGATCATTATTGCTTTTATGATTGTCAATTAAAATTTCTCCATTATCAATTTTTTCTTGTATGATGTGTTTCAAGCGTATGCAGTTATTAGTTTTATGACCCTTATTGTGATGGAAGTCACATAAATTATTCTCTCTCCACCATTTTGGTTTAGGTTCAAGATCAAATACCTTTATCTCAGGCAAGGAGATGATGTTGTTGGCCAACAGAGTTTTCATGGTGGATTCCAAAGATTCTCCAAGAGGAGTAAACTTGCATTTAGGATATGTAGCCCAAGGCTTATAGTCAGATAACTTCTTGTTATATTATATTGCTTTAGCTTCGGAAGCTTTGATGGCTTGGGTACCAACAGTGAGATTGAAAGCAGGTGCCTTAGATGGGGTACAGATAGTATCAACAATGCCATCTATGACAATGCCTTTATTCTTGTTCTAGTTTTTGCCTTTGTCTTTAGAACTAGATCCAAATTCATGCTTGTCCTTTTGAAGTGATATGTCTCCTTTTTGTACAAGTACTTTCTCAATTTTGATCACATTTTCTACCATCTTATCAAAGGATGTATGATTTTGCGTTTGCAAATGGTAGTTGAGTTCTCGAACAAGATTGTTGATGAAAATTTCCAGCTTCTCAATTTTTGGAATAGGTCGAGCATATAGAGAAAAAAATTTCCTCCATCATTTGATAAAAGTCAAGAATGGTTCTCCTGAGTTCTGTTTCAGATTGTAGATGTCGATCATAGTGACCAGATGTTGAATGTTGTAGGAGTATTGTTGATAGAACAGTTTGATTAACTCCTCAAAATTTTTGATAGTAGGAGGCATTTCTAAGAACCAATGAATAGCTGACCCTCCTAGAGATTGAGGGAAAAGATGCATTAGGTAGGTTGGTTCATGCATGAACTCCATAGATTGAGTATAGAATTATTTGACATGATCTTGAGGATCAGAGTTTCCATCATACTTATTGTGTTTAGGTATTTCCACTCATTTAGGGAATGGCAGCATGTACAAATCTTTATCAAATGGAAAAGGGCATAGAGCTTTCATGGAGAACTCCTTAGGTTCCTTTTCTTTTTTGAGTTTATTAAGCTTGACTTGCATGGTATGCATTGGTTTCATCATAGCAGTAATTGGATTTTCTTCCTCATGCGTAATGATATCTTCAACATTAAAGTTGGGAGGAAGTTTAGCCCCTTGACGAGCCAACTCTAGGAAGTATGTTTCTCTGTCTTCCTTCAAGAAATGTATCATCATTTTCTTGAAGTCATCATCATTTTGATATTGAGTGATTTTAGAATGTGTGGGTTCTTGATCTGCACCATGTTGAGAGTGATGTCCTTGGGAACCTTGGTTCGTTCCTCCTTGAGACATTGTATTGTTGAGAGAACTACCAGGAATTGATTGATGAGGAGTTGTTTGATAGCTTACATGAATTGGTACAGGAGGGGTTGGTTGATTACCTATGTGAATTGATGCAGGAGGCATAACCACCTTTTAAGAATAGATTTCCAAGAGAATCTTCTCCAAATTTAGTAGTGTCATAGGATTGATGAATGGTCTGAGCAATCAAAGAAGATGTCTCTCAAGAGATTTTGGGTTGTTCTCTTTCCTTTCGTGATGAAGCTCTGGTTTCCACCATTAACCTTAGGTGAAGCAAGAGAGCAAGATTAAGACAACTAAAGAATGGATTGATTCAAGAAGATCAAATAGCACAACCTTGTCAAGATTAGATTGATTGAAGATTAGATTGGACATAAATGAAGGATACTGTGCCCTAGTAGTATGAGTAGATGCCCAAAAGATGGCAGACACAAGGTCACAACACTTAGCCATTTTTAGACAAAGATTGAATTGAAGATAATGTTGACAAGGTTTTGACACAAGATGAAAAAGACTCAAATCGATAAATCAGAATCAAGAGACCACTTTGGGTAAATGATTGAATTCTTTCTAGTTTCTTCTCTATTCCTGACATAGGGATTTGTTTGACAGAATCTGGAAATAGGTTGCAAAAATTGGATTCCTGACAAATTTGACAAGCTTCTGACAAATTTTTCAAAATTTTGATACGAGTTTCTCTAGGCTCATACAAGTCTGGGTAAGCTATGGCATGACAATTGACAAAACTCATACGACAATTGACACTAGGGTTTAATTTTCTTGACAAAGCTCATACGACAATGTATAGGCTCTAGTACGACAATCAGGGGGTTCTAAAATGACTTTTGGAAAAACTCATATGACTTTCTGAGACTGTGGGATGACTTTTAACTCCATAGAGGAATTTCACTTCAGATTTTGCAATTTCAATTTTAAGAATCAGTGTGTTTTTGCAAGGTTTTCTGTCTAGATTTGAAGTGTATTTTGAGATCATTCATTTTCAATAACCAAGTAAGTAAACAAGCACGCAGAGTAGCAGACAAGTGATTTTAGGCACATCTGAAAACAATGAACAGGTGACAAAGCAACCCTATGCATGAACACTCAAGTGACTCAATGTGCTAATCCCTAGGAGTGCTATTTGTGTATGTTCCAAAAAGTTTTTCAATAATGCACATATTCCTTGAAAATGAAAAATTGGCCTCGCTAGGGTTTGTAGTAATGGTCAGACTTTGCAACTTTTATGATCTCAAGAGGGAAAACTCTAATCCAGGTGCACCGGGGTTTTGACACAGTCCAAGAATTTAATCAATCAGGAGCTGCTAGGGAGATCTAACAACCCAAAAAGAGACCACACCTATGAAGATTTCTTCCACAAGGACATTTATATAGTGTTTGTTGCTACCACGATGAAAATGGCTATTACTACTTGAGGTTTCATCTACGTGGTTGACCCAATTAAGGGAATGTCCACTATAGTTAACCCTCTTTAAAGGTGACTCACAAAAGATACCACAAGGGGACTAGATCGGATTCAAGGATCTGGGTTTCTGGTACTATCCAAAAAGGAAGTAGAGCATAATCCCCTAACCTCTTCACTTCACCAAAACAAAGTAGATAGATTAATCCGACATGCTAAGACTAAAATCATCTCACCAAGATCTATGATGTCAACCACTTATGGTCTATCAATCTCCTCGAAGAGAGAATGTATCAATCAAAAGTGGAAGACTCAAAAACCCAGTAGAATGCAAGATAATCCCAGTATCCTCCCTACCTACAAGGGGATCCTTCGTCAAGAAGAGCTTTGCATGCGTGAACAAGAAAAAGAAGCCCACTTTATTAAGATCATCCACAAATAGTGTTCATAGGGCCTATTTACTATGTGTAATAGATATGCAGAAAGCAAATCTATGTTCGCTTTATAGCCCAAAAACTAAAGTCTATGATATGAAAGTAGGAAAAGTCACACAAGCTTGACACAAGAGAGTTCATTTTAAATGTCTAAATTGAAGTGTTATCAGTTGTAGAAGAATACCTGAATTCCTTGCAACGCACTTAGTATATTTTACCTATTTTAGCAATTTAGTTGTGCTTTCCCAATCGAAATCAGGAAATATCAATAAAAAATAGAAGAGTTCAATTGTTAGGGTTAGTCGTTAGTCCAAATCTGAAAATCAAATCTGACAAACTGCCTAAAAATTTGAAATGACAATTGAATCTTGGTACCAAAACTCGTACGACAATGGGTTACCTCTCATACGACAATCCAAATCTCATACGGCAGTGGGTCACCTATGGCATGAATTTTGGGAAACTCGTACGATAGTGGGTACCTGCCCACATGACAAAGAAGCCTCCAAATGATAATCTGTAGTTGTTGATACAAGCTTCAAAAATGTCAAATGTCGTACGAAACCCAGAGGGTACTGGCATGAGTTTTTGACAAAACTTGTATGAAAATTGTACAGACAAAGAATAAAATCATAGGATTGATCAGAAAATGATAGAAAATAGATAGAAATTGATAGAAAAGAAATGGAAACCCATTTCAGGTCCCCACGGTGGGCACCAAAAATGTGTGTGTGAAAATTGTACCTAACTGTAGACACAACACTTCAGTAAAACATTAGAGGTTAGCAAAATTGAAATCTGCAGATAAATGAAAACTAAGCTAACCAAGCGATTTACTACCTTCTAGTAGGTGCGAGTATGATGTTCTCAGATTGAAATCGAGATCAGTGACAATGCAACACCTAAATGAAGGATTTGAATGCAGAAGAATGAAAAATTGTATGAATGCAGATTAATCTATTTTTTTGGATTTTGTATGCAATTAGAATGAAAACTGGATGAATCTAATCTAGAATGAATAGAAATGATATGCAGATTATTCTAAGAATGATATGAATGAATGCTATGATATGAAAACTATGCAAAACTATGACCAACAATGAAAGATCTCAAAAATCACCTATCACAAGTGCTTAATCCTTCAATTGCAAATTCGTCAGAGTAATTGTGTAAATTCAAGGGTTGTAATTGTGAAGAGCCGAGCCTTGATTTTATAGAAATCTAGGGCTTGAGGATGTATTGAGAAAAGCCATAAATCACTCTTGATAAATCAGGTTGATTTTTGAGTTAACAAGAAATTAGAAATAGATCAACTCACAAAATCATGCAAATCATGCAAAAACAACTTTTTAACTTAAATCAGAAGTTTAGATCAATTTTAAACTCAAAATAAATGTTGAGTTTCCAAAAGATAACAACTTGAATTGATTTTCTAATTTAAATTTTAACTGCTCCTTCAAATGTGCATAGATAATTATGAATTAATTTTAAAATAAAGTGATTTATCTTCAACTTAACTGATTTTAAATTTAAAACAACTGATTTATGGGTTAATCAATTATTTAATCAAACTTTTATTCAAAAAATATATTATTAAATATTGACAACTGACATTAATTAATTAAATAAGAATTTAATCAATTAGTCATGAGATTTTTGATTTATTGTCAAAATTAAATAATACAATTTAGGAATAAATAGAATTAAATCTAATTAAATAATTAAGTGATCAAATTAAATCTAATTAATTAAATATCCAGAATATTCAATTAATCAAACTTTAGGATAAATAGGATTTATCATCAAATAATTATTAAATTAAAGATAATTAGGATAAAGGAATATTCAAGGAATATTCTCTGATGCAGAATTTAGATCAAATCAATTTTTGATAAAATGATGTGCAGATGTGCCTTAGGTTAGGACTTTGATGTCGATTTCATTCGATTTGTTGATGTAAGAGGTTAATGAACCTATAGCCCATTTTTGGGGTATTATACTTCTTCCAAATATTCTAAGTTCTTGCATGGGAAAAAGTTACCCATCATCCCCAAACAGAGCCACTATTAGCCCATTTTCCTATCATTGCCAAAAATCCAAAGAAAATGGTCTTATCCTATGAAAACCCTAAGAAAATTGCCTTGTCCTACTACAATACATTTTTTATCAGCGAAGAAATTTATGGTGTGTTGTAGCTTGTGAACTGAGTCACGGATAGTGTAAGGTGTGTGCAAGCTCTAGTTCAGAGCACAAGAATTTTGGTGCAAAGACCAAAGAGATATGGCTACTTCAAGGTGTGAGAAATAGGGTTTATCTATGTTTCTAGGGTTTCAAAATTTGTCTAAGTCCAAAATAAAAACCCTAGCCAACTCTATTTCTTCATTACCTTTTTTTTTCTAGGCCACTTAAGTTCTTTTCTATGCGTGCCTTTTATTTTCTTCTGTTCATGTGATCTCTTAATTTCTGGTAGTTATTGGTTTTTGTTCAGCGACTTGGTGACTGAGTGTTCATGTGTTCTCCTGATCCTTGCAGTTATGTTCCTAACATCAAGTGATCTGGTGAGCAGTTAATTTTTCCTTCTATCGCTGAATCTCATAATGAGGTGGTCAAGTCTGAAAACATTTGGTGATTTAGCGAGGACCGTAAGATGATAGAAACATCAACGGCTGGCACTAGTTCTCATAATGAAACCCAAGGTTAAGCAAATATCCAGTGAATGCGAGATTGCCTCAGTCGTGTAATCTCTGAGTTTGATCATAATTAAAGGCTGGTAAGGGTTTTCTCTTTATCACCGGATTGCCAAATAAAGGATGAGTTAAGTCAAGAGCTTGGCAATTTAGCGATAACCATAGATGGAAGATCAAATCAATGGATGGCATTTAATCTCATGATTAAAAAAATGTTAAGGTTTTTATCTAGTCATTCAATGATAAGGGTGTTTGCTAAATCTCATGATTTAACCAGGGTCAATGCAGTTATTCAACGATTACAAGATTCCTTTAGTCGCGTGTTCGCCAAGTCAAAGTTGAGTTAAGGTAAAGGCTTGGAGATTAAACATGAACCGAGGATGCAATTAACATCTAAAGGTGAGTGCAAATTCATAGAATCAAACTATAGTTAATGAAAAGATTGAGTGACTTAGCGATTTCTTTGTTCGTGTGATCTCTAGATGGCTTGGGTTAAGTCAAGGGTTAGCATCAATTTTGGGTGCGGTGGTTAAGTCATAGATTCAATGATTCAACAACAATGTGATCTCATGTTCTCCTAATTTTGATGGTCAGTGCCTTAGCATTCGGTGATCCTATGAACGCGGTGATCTCTAGATCTCATGATCAAATGGCTAAGTCCTGAGTTATTCAGTGATCCAGCGCATGTCATTGATGTGAGTCTTGATCAATGGTTGTCATTACATCTCATGATTAATAGTGCAGTTAGTGAGCATCTGGCAATTCAGTGGGGCAGCTTTCTCATGTTCTCTTGATTCTAGTGGTTAAGTGTGAAACATCTGGCAATTCAACGACATGATTATGAAGTGATGTCTATTCATTCAATCGTGTATTCTCGGGATCTAACCATGGTCAAGCCAAGTATTCAGCGATCCAGAGATTTTCCTTATCACTCATTATCATGATCTAACCTCAGTTAATGATAACCTTCAATGATTATGAGAATGCTTTGGTCACCAATTCGCCAGATGAAGATGAGTTAAGTTAAAAGGTTCCCTGACTCAGTGGTGGCCGCTAATGAAAGATAGATTGAGTGGTGGTCATGTATTCTCTGAATGTTACCAGGGGTCAAGAAAAGATTATGCGATCACATGAATGCTTTGTTCGCGTGATCTCCAGACTAAGCTCGGGTTAAGATAAACTTTCAGCAACTATGAGAAAGCCTTTAGTCGCGTAATCTATGAATGACTTAGAGTTAAGGGAAGCTTTTTGTAATTAGAGATAAAGGCATTGTCAGGTGTGTTGATGTGTTCGATTCTGATTGGTTTCTAGGTAAATGATGTGGTTGGATAATTTTAAAGGTTTAAGTGACTGTTGTCAATTAATGAGGACCATCTGATGTGTTGAGAAAGGATAGAGATCGACAACCATGTTTTAAACTTAATTGATTGACTGTTGCTACCAGAAATTTGAATTATTTAAGGGTTTTTCTATGAGTAAAGGATTGGTTATTAAATGCATGGATGACCGATCTACTCAATTTGATCTTGTACACTATCATAATTTGGTCTAGAAGTGATACTTATCTACGGAGGATGTCCATGTTGTGGAGAAATGGGTGAATCACTCACACCAATTACAATGCAGGTGAAGTAAACAAAGAGCTAAAATAAAGCAATTTCTAGTTTCTTATGTACTAGTTGGGATTTTGGCCATAAATAAAGATCAATTTGGACCTGATTGCTCTAGATTTCCTGGCATGTCTTTTCTTTTTGGTGTGGTTGTTGGAAACCCTAACCCCATCCTAGTCATTTGTAGCTTGTTGCATCCTAATTTTTAGAGATCCCAAGATGACTAGTGACTACATATAGTAGTTTGTTATATTTTTCAAAGCATGGTGAAATTGGTAATTGAATAGAGAGAGCTTGGATCTAGGGTTTGGTTCTAGCATTTTTCAATTTTCAATGTACTGATACTGAAAATTTTAATGAGAATACACTTGAATTCTATATCATATTTGTGAATGTCTTCTTGTTTTGAGCTTAAATTCTTATATGTTAATGTTGCAAAGAAAGTTAATATATGGTTTACAAAGTAAATTGTGAAGTTGGTCTTGAGTTCCTTCAAGGAAGGATTAAATTCTTAAGGATAAATTCATAGAATTCATGGTTATTGTAAGAGTTTGATGTCTGAATGTGAGAGTGAGAGCAATAATAGGCAAAGCACTTATTCTAGATTTGGGTGTGTTTGAGTTAAGTTTTTTGTTGATGCATATTGTATTTGACTATGTGTCCTAGGATAAGACATTGATCTATTCTCAGGAAGCAGTTCTTCATCATCAATCAGCTTATAAATGATAAAATCTTTCAATCAATGTGTTAAGCACATCAATGCTTAATATTTATTGATTCTTTTAAGAATTGAATCCAAGGTATACCCTCCTTAGCATTAAGGCTCAAAGTTTAGGAGGACTAATATCTTATTCCTTGTTAATTGGCCCTTTTTCTTGTCAAATTTGGAGTGGGTTAGAAGAGTCAGAGACATTTGTTTGTCAATCATATTATAAATCTGCAAGTAGAAAGAAAAGGAACCAATAGGACCCAATCAGCCTAATCAGCATCAAGATCGTATGCCTCCACCTCAGTAGCAAGCTATTATGCCTCCACCTCATGTAGCCAATGATAACCCTTAGAAGCCAACACAACTTCCTGAAAAACCAACTCCAAATCCTAACAACAAGCAGCAAGCTTATTCCCTGCAAGTAAATGATATGCATCTCATATCAGGAACTACATTGCCTGCACCTAAGGAGCCTATAATAACTAAAGTTTATGATACTGAGGATATACCTATGAACCAAACTACCGATGTTCCACCTGTTCCTCAAACTGCACTAGTATTGAAAAATCCCCCTTATCCACAAAGATTGGCCCAATCAACACCTCCAAAAGGAAATCCTATAGCAAATGATTTAATTGATTAACTTAAGCAAATGATAGTTCAAATTCCCTTGTTGGATGCCCTTAAAGAAGTCCCCATTTATAATAAGGAAATCAAAGAGGCCTGTATTAAACAATCGGGAAGGAAGAGGAAAGACCTTGACACTGTCCATATTCTAGGGTAGCTTTCTAATGTCATGTTAAGAAAAGTTTTAATTCCTAAGTTCTTTGATCTAGGAAGCCTAGTGGTCACTATTTATATCAATGGTATACAAATATAGAATGTCTTGATTAACCTAGGATCATCCATCAATGTCATGGCTAGGGAAGTTTTGTTGAGGCTTAGCATTATTGGTTTAAGGGATACACCTATAATACTCCAATTAGTTGATAATTCTACTATAAAGCCAGATGGCATGGTAGAAGACATCATTGTAACTATTACCCAATTTCTCCTGTTCCATACAAATTTGCCTAGGTTCTATCCCAAGGTCTGCATTTTTATCCTACGAAGCACCTAAAAATTTTCATGGCTTCATGTCCTCCCCCTCTGGCCTCTGTAATTCTTTAAACTCCCTGGTCTGTAGGTCAAAATTCATAAAAGTAGCCATTGGACCCTTGAAAACCTAAAAAACCCTTTGGCCTGTTATAATCTTTCGTTACCTTTTTTCGGCCACTTAAAGTCCCAAAAATCCATGTGCGTAAATATTTCCCTAAGGCCTTACCGCTTGGCACTTTAATTTATCCTAAGTTTCCTATGTCCTGGCCTTTAATATTTCCCCAGGCCCAGTTCTTGGTCACAATTAGATCCAACGGTTATCACATGATCTCATGAGATCTTCCAATCCCATGCGATCATGAGCCAACCATTGATACGGTATCGACATCGCAGCAACTGTTGGTGGGTCCTTCATGCCACGTCATAATGACATGTTAGTTTCCTATTGGTCAATGCCAGATGACTTTGCAGTGGACCTGAAGTGTAAGGTAGGCCCCCGGTGGAATGAGATCTACGGTCGGTGCATGACCACATGGAATCTTTTGATTCCATGCAATCATATGATAGCCGTTAGATCTACTTTATTTCTAGGTCTCTAGCAGTGGGTCCTCGGGTGGTGACGTGTTCATTTTTCAATGGCCGGTTGGGTGATGATGAGGTTGTCGATGGGTTTGATGGTCAGTGGTTCTATAGAGGTGCCAGTTGATCCAAGATCAATGGCTAGTGCATGATCTCATGGGATCTTCCGATCCCATGCGATCATGCGACAGTTGTTTGATTCTCTAGGTGTTTGGACTAACATTGTCATGGGTCTGGCTGACGTGCACATTTCTTATTGGTCCACGCTGGGAAAATTGGCATGTGATGTGGGTCTGGTTATCTTGTGAAGTGAGGTGGTGGGGAAGTAAGATATGTAGTGGTCACATGTTTGCAAGGAATATTCCTTGCCCTTGTGATCATGCGACCACCGTCTGATATGAGGTCTAGGTTCTTTTGACTTCTGAGGTGTCAGTCTTTTCTGACGTGCTCATTTTCTATTGGGTGCTGCTGATGACATGGTCTTTGACTTTTTGAGATGGGTTTTCAAGCTGTTTCAAGAATGACCTAGGCCGTTCACTTGCCGAGAAATAAAGGACATCGATGATCACATTTTAAAATGATCGGTTGGCCGTTATAATTCAAATTTGAATGTCTCTGCATGGGTTTTTGACAATTTTGATTCAAACAAGTTGCAGCTGTAGAGTTAGTTGGAAAATTTATTTCTGAAGGACATTTGCAATTGGGAGGAATGATGAAGAAGTCTGGGTGGCTGCCTTGAGTCAAGTCCTATTCCTAGAAGGTACCATTTTTGCATTCATGGTGGGACTTTTGTGTAGAGAAGTTGATGAGTCCAGGTTGCTTGTCCGTGAGCTGATGTAGTACAAGATGGGCACACTAAATATTTGATCAGCCACGGTGTTTCAGAGAGACATTTATGATCAAACTTGATTGATTTAGGGTTTGTTATTCTATTGTAAATCTGTAACCCTAGTTAGGTTTTGCTCCCGCTTGTTTAGAGGAGATGTATATATTGTATTTTTTGGAGCTTTTGAGCTCAAATTTGGACAATTGTAAAAGAATTTCACTTTTCTTAATGGTCATCTGTGGTATCATTTCTACCCTCTGGCTTATATAGTTGTAAATCTTTCATTGATAATTTGAATATTGCAGAGGTATTTTGTGACAATTCTTCATGTCCCTATGCTTCCTTGTCTAAATTACCTCTTATTGAGTTGAAGTATATGTATGTTTTGAATGATACATTAGGGTTCTTGATCCCTCTCTCTTTCTACAATTGTTGTGTATTATTGTGGGTGATTTGATGTGAATGCTTTTGTGGGTATACTACAACCCCCTAGCAATCTTGTCTCATTCCTATACCGAGTTGCAGAGGTGAATGTTTGTCTGCAGGTTGTAGATTGTGTCTAAACACTTAGGAATGCTATTGTTTGTGAAGGTTTCTCTCTTTCCCTGAATAGACTCTTTCTATTGCAGACCCTTCCGTGAAATATTTATGCAGGCCTATTTAGTGAGTTGTGATCTCCTAGACCTAGGTTGTTCATTAATTTCATCCTTTATACTGCAATTCATACCATATTTTTGGTGTATCACCTAGTAGGTAGTTTTCTTTTAGTCATTTCCCTTTCCAAGCATTCCTTCTATCCCTTTCCCTCAAAAGATTTACTTTCTCATCAAGAAGCAAATTAAGGTGATTATCCAAGAGGAACTAGCCTAGAACCTGGAGGTCTCATCTCAATTAGCAAAGGTCCCACAACCTGGAGATGATTCTCATGTTATACTAGGTTATCAAGACCAAGAGAGCTTGAAACAAGGGTGCAAACTTAGTGTATAACAGTAACACTCGATTCCTTGGATTACCCTTCAGATTTCATAGTCCTATCCTCCAAAGCCACTCTAGGAGGATATCCATTAATCCTAGGATGACCTTGTCTAGCCATAGCTGATGCTTGCATTTCATGTCGCTTAGGAAAAATGACCATATCATATGGGATAAATACCAAAAAACTAACTCTATATTATCCAGCCAAACCCCAAGTAGAGCTTGACCAAGTTATCTAGCCATATTTAGGTGATGCTTCCCTTCAAGAAAATTTAGTACAACATCTTATGGTTATTGAAACAGATCCATTTATGGTGTCACAGGAAGAAGATGACATACTTGTTGTAAATTTGGCTGAGTTAGATATCTAGATGTTGTCATTATGGAAACATATGATGTATGTGAAGAATGCAGATGACAGAGAGCAAGTATGATAGAGCGCAGAGAAAAAATGTCTAAGTGTAAGCAGTATTTTCCCAGTGTAACCGGAGACAATTTTGATTGGCGATGTCAATTGAAGTAATTTTAGTGCTTATTCACTTGAACATGGATACTATGATGCATATTGAAGACTCACTTGAGAGCGCAAGTATGTACAGCATGTACGAAAGAAGTTATTGCAGTATTACAAGAACAGTGTTAAAGTTGACAGGACATAATAGAAGACAGAATTGGTAAAGAGCTAAGGGATTATTTTGTTTATCAAAATAATGTCTTAATCATATGAAGGGATGACATCCTAGATGTTAACCCTTGGGCAGCACATACTAAAATATATTTTGTAAAGTGCTTTATGTTTAGTAAAGCTGACTGTAAAAGTTATTTTCCCTAATAATGTGTATAAATGTAAGACATATGGAATGTGAAGTAGAGTAATGAAATAGATGATATAATGAACATATATGTGAAAGGTATTGATGTGAAGTGGTGAAAGACAAGAAAGTAGTATAAAGTTATGTACCTTACCCTATTTTGTAATCAGTAATCATTGTACATTACTTGTTTGGGCAGTGGGCTCATCTTATAATCATTTGTAATTAGTACTACCAACTCTTAGCAGGGTTGAGGCTTCTAACAAGGCCTAGAGTCCCTTAATCAGGACTGAGACACTATACATATGTAACAGGCTCCTAATAGGGTCAACATCCTTAGTAGAATACTTTTGATTAGTGGATCCTTGTGGGTATCATCCCCACTGGGGTTTTCCCTTGGCCAGGGTTTCTTCAAGAACATATAATGTGTTATGAGTTCTTTTTCTTTATTGTTATGCATGTTCTATAGTTTACTCTATTATGCATGTATCAAGATAATCTGTTATATCCATAATTGGGCAAAAGTAAAAGTTTGTAGAATAATGATTCACCCCCCCACCCCTCTCAGTATTCCCTATTTCTAACAATTGGTATCAAAGCTTACTTAATCGGAAAAGAATCATTCAGAAAAATCCTAGCAGCTTGAGTAAGATCTCTATGGATATGGATTAGCTATAGAAGAATCTTGAAGAAGCTCTTCAAAAAATTGATATACTTAATAAAGAAAGAGATAATCTGAAAGGAAAATATGATGATGCAAAGAACCTCGTTGAGAAGCTAAAAAAGAAGCTGGAAGAACTGAAATCAAAAAAGGAATCTACAATTCAAATTGAAGATTGTGATAATAATCTAGAAAAAGAAAATGAGATCCTTAAACATGAATTAAAGATAGTAAATCTGAAATTGAGTTTGAAAGATGGAAACAGCAAGAATGAAGCAAATCTGAAATCTGAGAATGAAAATCTGAAATCTGAGAAAGAAGATTTGAAATCTAAACTTTGTAAAGTGACATCTGAACTTGAGAAAACCAAATTGCAGTATGCTAAACTTGAATAGTATAGTGCAATTGTGAAAGGTGAACTGACTCAGTCTAAACAACAACTTGAGAGACTATATTCTACTAGTGAGAAGATTGATGAACAAATGTCTTATCAGAAGCCATTCTATGATAAAACTAGTCTTGGATTTGACTCATCTAAGGTAAGTGAAGAAAGCAAGGAACCATATCTGAAAGTTTCTGAAAACATAGAAGAAAATAAATTTGATGAGGCTGAGAAATTTGAAGAAACACCCAAAGAAGAAGAATTGCCTAAATAGGAAGAATCACCTAAAGGTACACAAAAAGAATTTAAAGGTAGATGTTTTGCATGTAATACTTTTGGTCATATGAAGAAAGACTGTACAAGTAAGCAATTTAAACCTCTTAATGGTTATTGTTATAATTGTCATGGTTTTGGACATAGAGCTATTGAATGTAGGAAGCCTAAATTTAATGATAATAATAATAGTAGTAGAATGTTTAGAGATACTAACCATGTAGATAAGAAACCTACCGAAGATATTAATAGAAGAAATGGAGTAGTATGTTATAGATGCAACAAGGTTGGACACATTGCTAGAAATTGCAAATCACAAATCAACCAGACTGGACCGAGATATGGAAACAATGGAGTAGTTTGTCAGATATGCAACAAATTTGGTCATACAGCAAGGTTTTGTAGAATGAACAATATGAGAAATCCTAATCCTAGAAATCATACAAGGAGAAATGAGAATGCAAGTAATAGTCAAAGAGGTTGTTGTAGTAATTTAGAAGAAGTGAAGTTTGTTAAAGCCACAAATCAAGGAGACACATTCAACACTGAAGGTAATTAGAAAGGTGAAGTATCAAATGGTAAGAGTGAATCTCTTCCTAACCTATCTCAAAGTACTTAATTCATAAAAAATGCAATAGAATAGGAACTTAGGATAGTTTAGAAGTTAGCATAGGATGAATTGAGTCTTGCGCAGTTAATGCAAGGTAGTATATAATGTAATGATGCTATGGTTAAGAGCACATGAGCTAATATGAAGTTATGCGAGTTCGTAAGAAGTTTTAAGTTTTGTAGGAAAGCAGGAACAACTTTTTGGAAAGAAGTGGCAAAAGAATTGAATGCGATGTCATAATCTTGTGAGATTGAAAGGTTAAAAGCTTGTGATCGATATTGTTTGATCATTAAAGTGAATACAAGTGTTAAGGAGATCAAGTAGTAGTGATTGAGAGAAGTTTGCAAGGATTTGGTGAAAGAACTTCATGTTGGATCTATGCAAATCCCTAAATCACAGAATTAAGGTATTTTACTAAGCAAATCTATCAATTAGTTAGAGAATTTGTAGAAGATATGGATGTTTCATTGGTTCACAGTATAAGAGATAAGATCAGACCTAAGATTAAAAGGGAACTAGTAGAACCCTTGGAAGAAGACCCTAAATTAGCATTGTCATCCGTACTAGATAGAGTTTTACATTTAGAGAATGTTAGAAGCTATTTGGGATGTAAACTTCAAACCCTCGGTGATAATGATTTTACTAAAGAGTATGAGAAGCTTTACAATCAAGATATGTCATTGAAAGTAGGGTTTGAACATTTGAAGGATAATGAAATCATAAAGTATTCACTACAATATGAATTTGATATGAAGAATGCACCAAGATAATTTTGAGCAGAATTCATAATGGGAAGTTTTGGTTAGATGACAGAGTGATTGATATAATAGCAGACATAATTCATGATATAACTGGTTTGTCTAAATCTGGATTTATACCATCGAATGAGAAGAACATGAGAAAAATAGTACTGGATAATACTAAGTCATCCTACAATGGTAGAGGAATAGTGATTAGTAACATTCAACAAGCTGATGTTAGATACTTATGCAAGATCTTAACATCTAAGTTTTTTGCTAATTCTAGAGAAGATGATATCACAGCTGGTATGATTCATGCAGCTTATATAATGTGTGTTGATAAAGTGCAAGTGGATATGTGTGAAATTTTGAGAATTTGGTTATTTGAGACCCTAGAAAAGATTAAGAAGACTAAGAATTCCTAGTTTAGATTCTCATCCCTGATCACATATATGTTTTTCCATTTATTGAGAAGATTCCCTTACACTATTAGTGAAGATTGGAATGATGGAAAGACCACAATGGAAAGAATCAATAGAGTATATAGGAGACACCCTATAGACAAAGTCAATGAAAGTGCAACCTTGGTAATCAAAACATTTTTGAACTTGATGAAGAATAGATCAAGAATTCCACAGTCTATTGTTGAGAAATATAAGAATGAAGTATGTTTTATGGTTGACACTGACTTTACCTACATTGAAGTAGTTTAACCTAGAATAGAATTCATAGACCCTCTTGGCTATGAAATTTATGAAGTTGAAGTATAATATTATGTGAGTAGATTGCTAAAATGTAATTTGGATGTAAAAAGCAATAGATTTGGGACTTATGAGGAGAATTTCAACTCCGCAAAGTCTATTCAAGAAGAAAAACAATCCAAGAAGAGAGTAGAAAGTACTATAAAGAAAATTCTAAAGGATACATGTATGAGAGAACAAGAATTTCTAATTGCAAAGAATACAATAGTAGCACTTAGAGATATTGGACAAAAGGAAGTTTTGTCTGTTCCACCCCTATTAGTAGTTGAGACTGGAAATTTGTAGCATGTGGTAAAAGTGGAGAAAGTTGAGAAGGAATAAGAAATAAGGAAGTCTACAAGATCTTCCTCCACTCCACCAAGGAGAGAGTAAAAGAAATAGCTACTAGACCAGGTAAGAGGTAGAAGACAATAGTTTCCCCAGTTTAGAGTAAAATAGAAGAGATAAAAGATGATGAGGACATAGAAGTGAAGAAATAGAAATGGAAGCCTAAGATTGAGAAAGTAAATGATCAAATCATTAATGATGGAGATTTTTCAAAGATGAACAAGTATTATGATCTCTATAACTACTCTGAGAGATTAAACTTGGAAAATGTAGTTGTTAGGCATATGATCCTAGCTGACAAGAAGTTTGATACAATTCAAGGAAAGATCCCTGATGATCTATTTGAGAAGCAGGTAAACAGAAAGAAGAGAGCAGTTGAAGAAGATAACAAAATTAGAGAGAACTTTGTAAGGAAGCTCTGTGACATCATAAATGAAGACCACTTTAAAGAAATCATGAAAGAACTTGGTACACTTCTAAGGACAAAGAGGAGAACAATTCACATAATGGGAGGTAATTATGAGGAAATAAATAAGGAAACTGAGCAGGCAGTTGTAAAAGTAATGACATCAAGTGTTGGAAAGCAATCTAGTGCAGCAGAACAAGCTATGGAAGCTGAGCATCAAAAGAGTCCCTCTCCACCACCTTCAATTAACTTTGAAGATGAATCAATGAATGTATAAGGAATGAATATTACACTAAACACTGATGATAATCCTTTTAGCCACCTACAGAACATTGTTGAAAATTTGGCTTTTGAAGAGTGGGACAGGTCAATTGAAGAGGAAAGGAAAGAAATAAGGAAAGAGAAGAGACACAAGTAGAAATTCAAGTGAACACAGTGAGTCAAGGATAGAAAGAAACACCTAGCAAAGTGGAAATTAGTCCTACCCCTGAGATCGCAGCAAAGAAGCCACAGATTCAATCACAATTTTCTGATATTGGAAAAGAAGTTGATGATGATGATCAAATGGAGTTGATCTCATCTCTGAACAAGATAATTGGAAAGAATAAGAAGGTGAAAAGCCTTGAAGGATTACTACAAGAAGTAACATGGAAGTTGTAGAGTGTTGTGACTAATCAGATAATAGAAGCAGATCCACAGACTAATGCCAGAGAAGTGATGAAGATATTTGACATTGAATTTACTAATTTGTCAGATATTGCTATAGTGAAGACTCAGGCAGCCTATGAGGCCAAAATTTTTCTTGATATAAGTCAAAATATCAGAAATGATATCAGTAATTTGGATGTCTGTATAAAAGATTTGAGAAGGAATTTGGACAGAGGAAAAGCCTTGTATATACAATGTACAAATTTAGACAGTCATGTATCTGAAGTGACTAAGAAGATTAAAGAAAAGATGATTGAAATTCAATCAGAAGTGAATCTGTTAGCCAGTCCTAATGTAAAGATACTGGATGTAGAGAAAAGAATCTGTAAGATAAATGATGAAATAAGGATTCTTAATGATGAAAAAGATAAGAAATTGAAAAGATTCACTCTTCTAAGAGAGCACATTTCAATTAAGATAAATATCATTGAAGGATAGTTGGAAGAATGTCTTTCATCAAAGACATCTTATGAGAAGTTTAGCTTTGGAAATATCCGAGCATGTGAGATCGCATCTTATGGTTTGTGTGCACTACTCAGTGTTGCAGATACCATTAAGAAGGCATGGGAGAAATAATTGGAGAGCATAAAAGTGAACTTTGCAGATTGTGTTGCCAGCCTACCAGCTCTACAAATTTGAATCAAGGTAAACAGTTTTGCGAACACAGTTTTGGCAACCTTTTTTGTCATTGTTGTCAAAGAGGGAGTCATAGCAGAAAATTTATATATATGATAACGAAGTATATTCCTAGGGGGAGCATAGATAAGACATATGGAGTCATAAGGATTATGAAGATATAATTTTTGTTATGGCCACAATTTTGAGTTTTGAGTTTTGAGACTTAGCCAATTTTCTCATATGTTGCCACCAATGACAAAGGGGGAGATTGTTGGAAATTTGGCTGAGTTAGATATCTAGATGTTGTCATTATGGAAATATATGATCTATGTGAAGAATGCATATGACGGAGATCAAGTATGATAGAGCGCAGAGCAAAATTGTCTAAGTGTAAGCAGTATTTTCTCAGTGTAACCGGAGATAGTTTTGATTGGTGACATCGATTGAAGTAATTTAAGTACATGCACACTTGAACATGGATACTATGATGTATATTGAAGACTCACCTAAGAGTGCAAGTCTGTACGACATGTACGGAAGAAGTTATTGCAGTATTACAAGAACAATGTTAAAGCCGACAGGACATAATAGAAGATAGAATTGGTAAAGAGTTAAGGGATTATTTTATTTATCAAAATAATGTCTTAATCATATGAAGGGATGAAATCCTAGATGTTAACCCTTGGGCAGCACATACTAAAATATATTTTGTAAAGTTCTTTATGTTTAGTAAAGCCGACTATAAAATTTATTATCCCTATAAACTTGTATAAATGTAAGACATATGGAATGCGAAGTAGAGTAATGAAATGGATGATATAGTGAACATATATGTGAAAGGTATTGATGCAAAGTTGTGAAAGACAAGAAAGTAGTATAAGGTTATGTACCTTACCCTATTTTGTAATCAGTAATCATTGTACATTACTTTTTTGGGCAGTGGGCTCATCTTGTAATCATTTGTAATTAGTACTACCAACTCTTAGCAGGGTTGAGGCTTCTAACAAGGCCTAGAGTCCCTTAATCAGGATTGAGACACTATACATATGTAACAAGCTCCTAATAGGGTCAACATCCTTAAAAAGATACTTTTGATTAGTGGATCTTTGTGGGTATCATCCCCACTAGGGTTTTCCCTTGGCCAGGGTTTCCTCGAGAACATATAATGTGTTATGAGTTCTTTTTCTTTATTGTTATACATGTTCTTTAGTTTACTCTGTTATGCATGTATCAAGATAATCTGTTATATCTATAATTGGGAAAAAGTAAAAATTTGTAGAATACTAATTCACACCCCCCCCCCCCCCCCCCCCCCCCCCCGCTCTCAGTATTCCCTATTTTTAACAATACTAGCAACAATTCTCACTAACCAATATGGCTGTGAAGCATCTTCTTGTGATGTCCCTAAATGTTCCTCCATACCATATTGCCCAAGTAGACCTCATCTGAGTCTCCTACAACATTTGATTATCTCCATACCTTGTTACCTCATGAGAAAAAGTCACCATCATTTTTAGAAATTATGATGTTGGATAAAGTAAAAAGAGTAGAAATTGCCTTAAGGAGTTGAATGTCAATAAAAATCTCACTATACCTCAGATATCTAGTCTTCTCAAACTTTTTCAAGAAATTCAGCAATCCTTTGCATGGGACTATACTGATATGAAGGGGTTAGAGCCTAAACTTTGTACCCATAGAATCTACATAAGCCCTATGTGCAAGCCAATTAGACAAGCCCAGAGAAGAGTTAATCCTGCTTTGAGAGATATAGTGAAGACATAATTACAAAAAATCCTTAGTGTCAGTTTCATATATCCTATCTCTGATAGCCAGTGGGTTTCTCCTCTAGTGATTGTCCCAAAGAAAGGGGGGAAATGGAGAGTTTGTGTAGACTATAGAGAGCTCAATAAAGCTACTAAAAAGGATCACTTTACATTACCATTAATTGACCAAGTGCTTGATAATCTTGTTGGTAAAAAATATTTTTGATGAAGGGTGCTCCCCTTGATACCACAAACACATAACAAAAATAGAGAAACAACAACAATTTGCAAGAACAACAAATGGGCTTCTTATTATCTCCACAAATGTGGAATTACAAATTTTCAGAATTACAATATGCAAAGCCACATGGGCATTCCCTTACAATATTCTGTAGGACAAAGCCTCGAATCAATACCCAGATCTGCTACCCAGAACTGTCCTGAACTGCCTAGACAACACTACGGGCCTTCTTTATATAGGCAATTTCCACTGCCCGAGAAGGTTCTAGAAAAATTTAGCCCTAAGGGCCGACCAAACTTAGAATTATTTTATTTTTCATTTTATTACATCATAGTCAGCTCAAAATAACTTTTGAAACTCGAACAAAAATTTTAAAAGAAAATTATTTTCTGCCATTTTAGGTAGCCCGACTTCCAGAGACCATAAGTCATCACCAGTTGACCCGATTGACTATTATAACCCCATTTCGGAAAGGGTGCGACAAGCTCTACAACACTTAAATTAAGCAAGCTTCATTTAGCCAAAAATTCGACCTCATCCAGGACCTCTAAAGCCTTCAAAACTGAGTTCAAAGTTTCTGTACTCTGTTTCCAAAACTAAAAATTTTTAATATCTTCAAAACTAGACCCGATCTAGCCATGAAACTTTACTGACAAGCTGATATGACTGAGATGAACCTCCACATGTGAAATCAGAACATTCCGAGATTGTATGATGAACTTACTAAAAATAGAAAGTTTCCATAAATAGCAACTCTACACAAGATAGCCCTTATTGAAAAGAAAACATAAATATTTTTTTTGGGTGATGCAAGATTGCTCTTACACCTAGGATGCTCCTGCATCAGACACCCGGGGTAATTTGAGAAGTGACCCTATCATGACTCAAGTGTGCAGAGGAAAACTGAGATGGTTAACCTCCTCCTTTGTTAGCCATGATGAATGTTCAATAGGTCATCCTTTCCAATTGACCAAATACTCTTCATATGTCCTATTCCTTGTGCTTCTGCCAACTTGACTACCCAGTATGTCTTCAACCTCCTTGATATCTGAATCGGTTGCTGGAATACTCCACTGTGCTATTGTAACCTCATCTCCAACACCTCCTTCATGATACTTTATCAAATCTAAACCATTAAATGCTGGTGAAATATTCAGCTTAGTAGGCAACTTGACCTCATATGCATTTCCTGAATCATGCTTCTTCGGTATCTTACATGGCCCAAACTTCTTCATTTTCAACTTGTTATATGTACCAACCAGAAATCACTCATTCCGCAAATGAACCATGACTTCATCTCCAACCTGAAATTCCTTATGCCTCCTTTTCTCATCTGCCTTAGCCTTATACTGCACATCCATCTTGGTAATATGCTTCCTCACCTCCTCATGGATGTTCTTCAAATGTTCTACAAAATCCTCAGCTTCAGCACTACTTATTTCTCCTTTATCTATTTTTCTCAACTCAAATGCATTTCTTGGACTACTACCATATACAATTTGTGGATGATGTGATGAACTAAACTTCAAATCTATCTTCAATTCTTCACTTTCTGCTAGTGTCATTCTATGTGCTGCCTTATTTGGAAAATTGGCTCCTAGAATCAAGTCCATCTAAGAACTGATCTTTCTTACTAGTGGTAATCTATCAGGCACATTATCAGATACAATATCCTGAAACTTATTCAATAATTTTGCAACTTCTACAGGTACATCTTCTACTTCCTCTTTCTCAACCTTTGGAATTAATGTAAAACACATATGCTCATGCCTCATACCATCTGATAAATTTCCTCTATCAACAAAAGTTATTCTTGCATTACCACATACCTTTTCTTCTGCTTCCTTCAATGGTTTTAGCTTATGTCGCACCCCATCCTTTGTCAAGGAATAGGTATTCGCATGACCATCATGCACAGCACATCTGTCAAACTACCACTGTCTACCCAATAACATATGACATGCATCCATAGATATGATATCACATAGTACCTCATCTTGGTACCCGCCAATCTTGAACTTCACTAGGCACTGTTCACTGACCATGACCTTGTGGTCATCTTGCACCCAGGCAACCTAATATGGATGTGGATATTTCTGCCTCTTGAGATTCAACTTTGTCCCCATCTCTTCTAACACCAAATTATCAGTACTGCCACTATCAATAATCACATCACAACACTTACCCTCACACTTGCACCTGGTGTGAAATAGGCTCCTCCTTTGTCTAGGTTCATTCTCACCACTCAGCAGGACTCTTCTGTTGATCAGTGTTTCTCCTCTTTCAGCCTCTTCAAAATTTGATGATCTGGCATCCTCATCTACATATGCAACTCTCACCTAGCCTTTGTTCCTCCTGTCTACCCTTCCTTGGCATTGAGGACATTCAAATGCCCTATGAACTTCTTCTCCATAGTGAAAACATGTTCTATGGAAGCCTCCTCTTCCAGATCCTTGTCCTCTTCCTCTTCCTCTCTGATCTCTATTATTCTGAGAATGGAAACTATTAGAATTATCTCCTCTCTGATTTTGATTGTTACTGGCCTCATCCTGCTTTTTCGGATCTTCATTTTGATCTTCATATGACTATCCACCAAATCTTCCATCACAACCTCTTCCACTTTGTCTGCTCTCAAACTTCTTGTTCAACTTTTCCTCTACTTTTAGGGAAAACCAGTATGCCTCTTCAATACTATTCATTCGAACTAGATTCAGCTCCTCTTGAATGCTCGACCTCAACCCATTAAGGTAACGGGCAAATTTCACCTTATCAGCTTCTGCATGGCTTGTTCTGATGAGGATTTGATAGAACTCTGTATACTCCTGAACAGATCTTCTTGCTTGCTTCAAACTTTGCATTTTTCTCAGTAGGTCAAGCTCATAATCAACAGGGAAGAACTGTCCCTTCAATTTATCAACCATCCAATCCCATCTTGTGATTTTATCCTTTTCTCTTCGATTTCACTCCAATTGAATCTCTTGCCACCAGATCTTCGCATGACCTTTCAGTCTGGCCTTCACAAATTTGACCCTATCAGGATCCTCAATATCTTCATACTCAAAATATTCTTCACATTCATTGATCTAGTCGATCAATTCCTCTGGGTTAAGATTCCTTGAAAATGTAGGAACCTCGATCTTAGGTCTTTTCCTAATCTTGGAAATAGCCCAAAAAAGTCTTTCTTCCTCCGGGTTCACAACTTCGACTTCTCCTTCTTGATCTTCTTCTTCGGCTTCATCCTCGCTTTCATCTCTAACATTAAGATTCATTCCTCTGCGAATCTCTTCTTGCAATGCTCGCACTTGTCTCTAAAGAACTCTAACCTTAGGTGTTACAACACCAGCTCTTCCACCACATTCCCTTCATGGAGGCATTTTCATGATGTGCGCTACAACCCTAACCATGGTCCTGGTGTAAACTGCCTCACAGTCAGTGATCTGTTTACACAGAAACCCTAACCCATGATCCTACTGCAAACTGCCTCACAATCGACGATCTGTTTACACACTCAGGAACTCCTACTCTGATACCACTTGATGAAGGGTGCTCCCCTTAATACCACAAACACATAATAGAAATAGAGAAACAACAACAATTTGCAAGAACAACAAATGGGCTTCTTATTATCTCCACAAATGTGGAATTACAAATTTTTAGAATTACAATATGCAAAGCCACATGGGCATTCCCTTACAATATTCTGTAGGACAAAGCCTCGAATCAATACCCAGATCTGCTACCCAGAACTATCCCGAACTACCTAGACAACACTACGGGCCTTCTTTATATAGGCAATTTCCACTGCCCGAGAAGGTTCCAGAAAAATTTAGCCCTAAGGGCCGACCAAACTTAGAATTATATTATTTTTCATTTTATTACATCATAGTCAGCTCAAAATAACTTTTGAAACTCGAACAAAAATTTTGAAGGAAAATTATTTTCTGCCATTTTAGGTAGCCCGACTTCCGGAGACCATAAGTCATCACCAGTTGACCCGATTGACTATTATAACCCCATTTTGAAAAGGGTGCGACGAGCTCTACAACGCTTGAATTAAGAAAGCTTCATTCAGTTGAAAATTTGACCTCATCCAGGACCTCTAAAGCCTTCAAAACTGAGTTCAAAGTTTCTATACCCTGTTTCCAAAACCAAAAATTTTCAATATCTTCAAAACTAGACCCGATCTAGCCATGAAACTTTATTGACAGGCTGATATGACTGAGATGAACCTCCACATGTGAAATCAGAACATTCCAAGATTGTATGACCAACTTACTAAAAATAGCAAGTTTCCATAAATAACAGCTCTACACAAGATAGCCCTTATTGAAAAGAAAACATAAATATTTTTTTTGGGTGATGCAAGATTGCTCTTACACCCAGGATGCTCCTGCATCAGACACTCGGGGTAATTTGAGAAGTGACCCTATCACGACTAAGGTGTGCAAAGGAAAACTGAGACGGTTAACCTCCTCCTTTGTTAGCCATGATGAATCTTCAACATGTCATCCTTTTCAATTGACCAAATACTCTTCATATGTCCTATTCCTTGTGCTTCTACCAACATGACTATCTAGTATGTCTTCAACCTCCTTGATATCTAAACCGGTTGCTGGAATACTCCATTGTGCTATTGTAACCTCATCTTGAACACCTCCTTCATGATACTCTGTCAAATCTAAAACATTAAATGCTAGTGAAATATTCAGCTCAGTAGGCAACTCGACCTCATATGCATTTCCTGAATCATGCTTCTTCAGTATCTTACATGGCCCAAACTTCATCATTTTTAACTTGTTATATGTACCAACTGAAAATTGCTCCTTCCGCAAATGAACCATGACTTCATCTCCAACCTAAAATTCCTTATGCCTCCTTTTCTCATCTTCCTTAGCCTTATACTGCACATTCATCTTGGTAATATGCTTCTTCACCTCCTCATGGATGTTCTTCAAATGTTCTACAAAATCCTTGGCTTCAGCACTACTTATTTCTCCTTTATCTATTTTTCTCAACTCAGATGCATTTCTTGGACTACTACCATATATAATTTGCTCCTGCATCAATTTTTCATTTCTAGATGGCTTCAGTAGATATAACCAGATTCAAATATCACCAGAAGATCAGGATAAGACAATGTTCACCTGTCCTTGGGGAACTTTTGCTTATTCAGTCTTTCCATTTGGATTGTGCAATGCACCTACTACTTTCCAGAGAGTAGTACTTGGTATCTTTAATTCTGACATTTCTGCTGACTATGTTGTAATATATATGGATGAATTCACTACACATGGATCAATATTTGAGGAAGCAAAAGCTAACTTGGAGAAGGTTCTCAAGAGATGCTAGGAATACAACCTCTCCCTTAATAGAGAGAAGTGTTACATGATGATGGAGGAGGGAGTTGTCTTAAGACACTACCTTTCATCCTTTGGTATCCAAGTTGACCCTGCAAAAATTGTAGTCATCAACACAATTCCAACACCAATCAAGCAAAAAGATGTCAGGAGTTTTCTTGGCCATGCTGGTTATTAGAGGAGATTCATCAAAGACTTTAGCCAAATTACAACACCTTTATACAACCTATTGAAGAAGGAAGAAGAGTTTGAATGGACAGATGACTGTGAAGTGTCATTTCAGCAGTTGAAAGATGTTTTGACAAAAACACCTATTCTCAGAGGACCTAATTGGAAGCTTCCATTTCACATCCACATTGATGCATTTGACTATGCCATTGGAGCAGTTTTAGGACAAAAGGAAGGTATAGTTGAGCATATTATTTATTATATTAGTAAAAACTTGCAATGTGCTGAAATAAACTATACTATCACTGAGAAAGAACAACTAGCAGTTGTCTACACTCTCAAAAAATTTAGACACTACATCACTCTTTATGAAGTATTCATATATACTAATCATTGAGCTATCAAATACTTGATGAATAAGCCTGCCATTACAAGAAGCCTAGCCCGATGGTTACTCCTTATGCAGGAATTTGATGTGAAGATCATTGATAAACCAGGCAAGGCAAATGTGGTGGCTGATTTCTTATCTAGATTGCAAGTACCAGATGACATCTTCCTTGATGAGCACTTTTTCTCTATTGATTCTTTTGATCCATGGTATGCAAACATAGAAAACTACCTTGTTACAAGAAGGACACCACCTCATTTCTCACCTAAAGAACGTCGACTTCTGGTTGAGAAAAATTTTAACCTCTCACGGATCTCAGGCTTGATGTTTTACACGAGACCCAACCAAGACACCAGAAGATGTGTTCAAGAAGATGAGACTTATGAAATTCTAAAGGCATGCCATGATGAGCCGTGTGGAAGCCATTTTACAACAAAGAGGACAACATACAAAATTTTGACAACAGGATACTATTGGCCTACTTTACATAAGGATGCAACAAAACATACAAGGTGCTATGATAGATGTTAGCACATGAAGCATCCAACAAAGTCAGATAAAATCCCCTTGTAGCCTCAGGTGGTGGTGACACCATTTGACAAATGGGGTATCAATTTTGTGGGACCCATTGAGTCATCTTCTCATGGGAAGTCATATATCTTAGTATGTACTGACTATGCCACAAAGTGGGTCAAAGCTAAAGCCATGAGGCATGCTAGGGATCATAAAGTAGCTAAATTTCTATATGAATATATCTTCACCATATTTGGAGTACCTCGAGAGATAATCATGGATCAAGGTGCATAGTTTACCTCCAATCTCATTTTAGAATTAATGCATGAATACATGGTGAGACATGGTAAATCTTCACCATATCATCCTCAGGCCAATGGCCAGGCTGAGATAACCAATCGGGGGATAGAAGCCATTCTAACCAAGATAGTCATTGTTCACAAGAAAGATTGGGCTACCCACCTTCTTGAAGCCATTTGGGCTTACCGAACAACATGGAAAACCATAACTAGATTTTTTCCTTTTGAGTTGGTCTATGGAAAATCTGCATCCATGCCTATCAAGTTCCAGCATAAGACTCTCAGAACAGCCTTGGAACTAGACATTGACCTCACAAGAGCACAAGAGGAGTGGTTATTAAAATTGAATGGGTTGGATGAATATAGGAAATCTGCACTCCCCAACACTAAATTGATCCAGCAACAATGAAAAAAGTGGCACGACAAGTTCATCAAAGAAAATAAATTTTCAATCAGTGATTGAGAACTGTTGTATGACTCCATATACCAACACACGCCAGGGAAATTTCAAATACAATGGATCGGGTCCTATGAGATAGTCTCAGTGTTCAATAATGCAGTGGTTCAACTATCTACAATTGATCTTGTGCAGTTCAAACTACTTGTCAATGGACATAGACTCAAGCTCTACAACAAACCAGTCGGTCATGAGGAGTTCCTCTAGCAGTTCCAACATAGTGATGACACACTCGCTCCTGCAGTAGAAGCATCTGGGTCTCCTACCCAGATTTATGCACATCCTTGATACCATCTCTCTCTCACCCACTTTTCCATACCATCGCATCACTCCATCAATGCAGGTTACCTTTTCAGAACACTCTTCCTGTAGCACTACCTAGATTCGTGCCACATACTTTTGTACATATTTTATTTTATTCATTATTTATTAGATAATTGTGTCATTTTAAATTTTTACTCTTGCATGACCTGTCCTGGTGGGACCCATGCCTTTAACTTAGTTGGGGGGAGGGAAATATTCTATTTTTAAAACTTCAAATTAGCATGTAAAGATGAATTTCTTGTCTTTTTGAGATGACTCTCATCATGTGTTAATCAACTTGTCATTCTATGATTGCATCATCATGCCTATAAGGAATTAAAGATATTAAAAGCTGAATTTTAACTTCTAATGATATTTTCACGACGTGTTCAGGGTGGCAGGCCTTGACATGAGCAACAATATTATGAGATTTGTTAGAAAGTAAAGTCCACCAAGATAACTGAGAGGGGGGGTGAATCAGTTATCAGGTAAATACAACTTGTATCAAATTCAATATATTTTAACCATGTAAGCAAAGTAATCAACAACCATAGAAAGATATACATACACAACAACACAATAACACAAGATATGTTAACTAGGGAACCTCTTGATCAAAGAGTAAACCCCGGTGGGAATGATGCCCACAAAAGATGCACTAATATGAAATTTCCTTGTGAGAGGATGGACTCTATTAAGAGTCTTATGAAATACATTTAGTACATATCAGTCCCTTCTAGGAGACTTTGAATCCTTGCTAAAAGATTCTAACTCTGTTAGGAGTTATGGAAGACAGAAGGACCCATTGCCCAAAAAGCTTCAAGTGGAAGATCACTGAACACATTGTCCAACTGATCTTTGTATTACTCAATAGAATAATACCAAGAGATTACTAATCTCAACAACTCAATACTCTTTCTCTGACTGTGCCAAACCACACCAACTGCTTCATCAGATCTCTATACTTCACATATCCTCTTCCAACAAGTATTGCACAATTCCACAGTTCACTTTCAAATACCATACAGAATTACATATTACAATAAGGAAAACATTCCTTCCCTTATACCACACTCAAATAATTACAAATGAGTTGACATACAAATTACAAAATAAAATCTTCCACATGTTACATTAAAATTCCACAAAACTATCGGCTTCCAATTAAGATAATTCTTCACTCATGAAACCTCATACCTTGCGATCACATCCATATCACTATCATCATGTCTTAAACTTCTTTTCAACTTCACATGATCAGATTCAATCCCTATTAGGAGATATCATCCAATTTCCATAAATCGCTACTCAGGAACACTGCCTAAATACTGCTTCCACTAATTTCAACATAAGTATCATGAATAGATGAATTTTCATATGTGCTCTTAACCATAATCTTATAGAGCATCATAGAGTAAGTCCTAAACTCTACATAGCTTCATCTTCAATATCCCATGTGTGCTAACTCAAACATTGTCTGCTTCTCTGCTAATCTTCAGTAGATCATTGTGTTGACATCAATGACAATCACAGTCATGAATGCAACAGCAACTGCTACAGAATGGTTGTGAATACTCCCCCATAGGATATATTTATAATTCATTCCTAACAAGATTTGATGCATTAAAACAAGTGAAAATATTATTAGATTTCATGCATTAAACACTTTTAATTACTTGAAGTGAATAGCATTTTGTACGCCGCCTTTTCGCCTGCAACATCCTGAGTCTATAACACTTTGAATCTTAATTTTCCATTGTTATGTTTCTGTGAAAACAACAAATTTTTGCAAACTTTTATGTTCATAACAATGGGGGGAGATCTCCAAAGGCATGAGCCAGTTGATCATAGAGTTTTGTTGGGTGATGCGTCCAGCTGTGAAATATTCAGAAGGAAAGGTTGGTTGGACTACAACTTAAGTCTTAAATATTTTAATGAAGAAGTTGCTCTATAGTTTCTAAGCACTTTGAAGGATGGATTTGGAGTGGTCAAAGGATTAATAATTGAATTCTCAGAAGATATTGTGGTAGAAGTGACCGGGTTGCCATAGGAAGGTGAGCAGTGGACTAAGGACCTTGACTTACGTTTGGCTAGGGCTCAGCTCACCTTGCATGGTGACCCCGAGTTAGACATTGATAAGAAACAAGGTACTTCTAGGGTGTTGTTACCCATGGATTTTATTCAGATAGCTACATTCATCATCTAGTAATTTACCTATGAAGGGCGCTACAAGTATCTACATGGGCTACATTTCAAAATCTTGAGCCATCTTTGACATGATAATAGACTGCTTATTTGCCAAACTTCCTGTTTAATTAATATTGTGAAAAAGAAAGCTTCCTTAGTACAGTTGGGAAAAGATCAATATGTTTCACATCATTGCTTGATAAAATTAGTTGTAGAATGGGAATTAAATAAGAAATTGATTGGGAATTGGGATGAATTTCTACAAATGAATGAAATAGAACCTAGGATGGTTGGCCCTAGAGGCTAGGGCATTGGGAGAAGAGAAAATACAACCACTAGGGTTTGTAAAATAATTCAAAGGATAGAAAATGTTCCTAAAGCTTCCCCTTCCACTCCTAAACCATCTAGGAAGAGAACATGTAATGTTGATGCTTCCACTTCCAGAAGAAAGAGAAATAAAAATAAGGAGACTACTAATGTCCCTGAACCCTCACCATCTATAAGGACAAGGTCCACCTCTAAACAAGATAAGAGAAAACACCTCAAGATAGAAGAGGGAATTCCAAAGCAAAAACCTAGTAATGAGAATGACAATGTAGAAGCTGATGAAACTATGCCCTTGCATGAGGAAGAAACCCTAGAAGAACCTCATGTAGCAGCTATGGATGAAATGTCCACTGGCATGAGGAAATGTAAGAATCTTCCATGCTCTTCTACAACCCCCATAAGAAGAAGTGCATGGATTTGTATAAATAATAGGGATGTTGAGTCTCCCATTCCAACTGTTAACCTAGAATCCTTTGAATCTATGGAGAAATCCTCTTCTAAGGAAATGTTTCAAGAAAATGCAGTCAGTGATACTAAGTTCAACAACCAGAATCTAGAAGCAGAAGTTAACCCTAGTGTTGACCACATACTTATTGATAGTGATGAAGATTCTAAGGATGCCGAGGAGTTTGTTGATAACTCTGCTAGGCTAGATGTTCCTGATGACTTAGAAGACTCTCCTTCTGACGAATGCCCTAAATTTGGTAAAGATATTGTTGAAGAAGTGTCAGAGAAGCTCAATCAAGATGGATTAGATACACTAGCTAGGGTAGTAGTTAAATCTAGTGAGAAGGGAAATATAGTAACAACCCTTATTGTGTGGAGAGGAGAATCCTCTACATCAAAAAACACAGTGAAAAACCCTCACTTGGCATCTGGATGGACTGATATACTTAATCAGGAACCCTTGCCACCTCCAACTTGTCTACACCCCTAACTGCAGGGTTAAATTTATATCAATAGTTATTGTGGGAGAGAGCACAATAGTAAATAGAAAAGGAAAAACTAAAACATACTTGTAAAGGATAAAATATGGATGGGGTCCTAGAACAATGTTTTACACATAAAAGAGACCCCAAAACCAATATTTTACACTTATATTTGAATTTTATTGATATGTAAAGTAAATGTAAATGACTAATGTTGAAATGAAGAGATAAAGGTACTTACCTTTGAAAAAGAACCTACTGAAAACCCTGTCAAATAGTCTCATAAATTTTTGATTTTCGCGAACTTGAACCGAAACTGTGAGATCTACAAAACCCAAAAATCTTTTCCAATTCTAAGGGAGGTCATCTTTGACCCTCATAAAAGGTCAAAGGCTACATTCTTTATTTGAAGGTCGATTCTGACTTTGTTCATAGATCCTGAAAGTTTGCCGAAAAGGGTATCCAAATCTACTCTTAGATCTAAAATTTCGCACCTGTACCTGCAAGAAAAAGAGAGTTTTTGTTGTTTGTTTGGGGGGTTTGCCTTGGTCAAACCCCGGTTTTGAATCAACCTTAATATTGAAATTGAAATGGAGAATGCTAGCAAGTAGTAGAAGTAAATCTAAGAATGAAGCTATGACATTCAATAGATATGCAATTGTATTTGAAATGTAATCAAGTATGTTGATATGAAAGCTTGAACATAAAATCATTAAATGTAAATCAAACCTCCATGATTGTATGCTTAGAATCCACCTTGAGGGAAGAATGAAATAGATCTTGAAGATGCACAAAGGATCTTGAAGGAAGATCACACCATCATGATGGCTAGATCTAGGGTTTGAATGATGAATCTTGAATGCTTGAACCAAATCCCTTCAATGGCTTGAATTCTTGAATCCTTGATCTTTAATGGAGAACTTGGATCAATAAGAGGACTTTAATGCTTGAATGGATGCTTGCTTGAGAGTGCTTGAGCATGAAAACTTGATTGATAGATGGAGAAAATGAGAGAGGAAGGCCTCCTTTTATAGTGATCTAGGGCATAATCCTCTAGAGGGGCCACCTTGGAGAATTAAATCCAAATTTTTTCCTAACCCTATAGGAATGAGCCTAAATTAAATATAATTTAAGATTTTACTATTTCAGAGACCAAAACAGCGTACCCGGAAGTGGGAAAACAATTATTTCTGAAACCTGACAACCGGAGATCTCAGGACCTTGAAATTTGAACCCAGGGTCAAAGACAACCTCAATCTTGACCTAGTCAAGGTTGAGGTTGACTTTGACCACTTTAGGTTGACTTTGATGTTAAGGTCATAGATTTCAGGGTCTCGGTCAGAGTGAGAAACAGGAGGTCCCAAGGGTGCTCGGAGACCTAGAAATGATGCCAGAATAGGGTAGAGTGCCAAGGAGGCACAAAATCCTATGATGAACATGATGAAGTCTAGGAGGATCTATTTTTAAGTCCTACCTAGAAAATAGAGCCATAGAAGAGAGAAATTAAGGAGAATCCTCGGGATCCTAACCCTAATTTCACCTAGAATGAAGGAATCAAGTGCAGAAAAGAAGTGGAAAGAGGGGAGAAAGCCAGATCCAAGAAAAGATCAATTCAAGGTATTCAAAATGACCTAAAACCACTTTCTTAGAGGGCTAAACACTCTTAACATGAAAGTGCTTCCATTTTAAGATGATACATTAAGCCCTCACTTTAGCAAGAGTATGGACTCGATGCAAACTCTTGGTAAAGGATAAGAAAGAAGAGATCCAAGTGGATTCACAAAAAGATAAAATAACACTTAGCTAAGGATACAAGCCCCCAAACTAAGGATTCTAACTCAACATACATGCATGAGGGTGACAAAAGAACAAGGGTTAGTACAAACAACCCAAATCCATTAGCATAAGAAACCTTGCCAAAAAGTATTTCTCATACTAATATTATATTTGGAAAGCTATCATAAAAGCATAAATGTTTACATAAGAAATACAAGAACAACACTATAAATGACATAGCTTCATGATCCAGTCCTACTAGCATGAAAGCAAAAAGAGAGAGAGGGAAAAGAGTGATTACCTCACCTAGTAAGATGCCCACCTTACCATGAATCACCCTGGAGGGAGAGACCAATAGGTTCACCCATAAACTATGCTTGCAATTGTAATGCATCTTCTGATGGCTTCTGGAATATCCATAGATCCACCTTCTTGTATCACTATGAATATGAAATGTGTGTCTCCTCAAGATTTAGCAACTTATGTGCATTACCTTTGAAAGATTTAGCATATAGGTGCATGTCTTTTCAGGATTTAGCAACTTATGTGTGTTACCTTCCAAGATTTAGCATATTTGAAATTGGAAATGTGTGTCCCTTCAGGATTTAGCAACTTATGTGTGTTACCTTCAGAGGATTTAGCATATTGAAAAATTTGAAAAATGTGTCTCCTCAGGATTTAGCAACTTATGTGCGTTACCTTTGAAAGATTTAGCATATAAATGCATGTCTTTTTAGGATTTAGCAACTTATGTGCATTACCTTCCAAGATTTAGCATGTAAAAATTAAAAAATATAGTACAAGGGAGGCCCTATTTATGCCCCCCTCCTTAA
This sequence comes from Chamaecyparis obtusa, assembly GCA_027943335.1. Lineage (NCBI taxonomy): Eukaryota > Viridiplantae > Streptophyta > Pinopsida > Cupressales > Cupressaceae > Chamaecyparis > Chamaecyparis obtusa. The sequence goes on from BSBK01006279.1 coordinate 104,043, forward strand.
TATGACAAAAACATACTATTTTGACATGTTAAGGAAAGAAAAGAACAAGGATAAAGCCTTCTTCAGCATCAAGACAATATCCAAAAACAACACCTAGTCCAAGCCAAGAAGGTCATAGCTCCTATGAGGCCATGGAAGGGATGAATGTAAAGAGATATCATGCAAGAAGTGAAAAGAAAGTAACCCTTATGAGGGATAGCACACTATTCAGTTTCCAAGGTGAGAGATATATCAACCATGGAAACCCAATGTCAAACAATGAAATAGGTTGTGATCAAGGACAAAGATCCTCAATGCAAACCAAAATTTTCATGTATGATTAGATATCACATAATAGATAGATACTTCTTAACCAAGGAAAGCAGTGAATCCCGGAAAGACAGAAAAGAAGGAGATGGCATCCTTGCCCCCCATGTGTAGGAAAAAAGATGGAACAGGATACCTACTTCACAATGCAAGGAGATATCCTATTTAAAACAATGTATACCATATTCTTAGCGAGGGATATTGACCCCTACATCGAAGATTATAGATAATCGTGAAAAGGATATGTCACTCATGGAAAAAATTATCCTCAAAGAAAGAGATCTTATCAACAAGATCCCCACCAAAGAGGAGTGCTTTAGATAAAATATCATCTTTCAACAATGGGAACAAAGATTCAATCATCAAGCCCCCTATAAACAAGAGGAAGAGGAATCTTTGAATGAGGGAAACAACTCCAACACCAAGCAAGGGTGAGAGTTTATAAAGAACATAATTTGAAACATAGAGAAGAAGTGACAACTTAGGACAACAACTTCTCGTATAAGAAGATTATCCATAGTCAAAACATCCATCAATATGATGAAATAATATTTCAATCTAAACAAATACCACTTAGCTAAGGAAAGTAGTTCCCTAGACAAAGAGAGAGAAGAAAGAACCTTGCCCCCCAGGGATGAAAGGCAAGGGATACCTTTGCAAAACACATGTCCTAAAAAATATATCTTGAATAATAGAAGAGAGCAATGGATGAAAGGCTATCATAATACAAACCATGAAAACATAACCAATTAAGCTCAAAGTAGGAATATAATGGATTCTAAAAGACAGGAAGAAATATACCTCTCTCCCCCCAATGTAGAGGAGAAAAGATCTATGTTATATCAAAGTGAGGGGTAAAAGTATGAATAAATCTCAAAGGAGAAATTTCTTTTCTTTTATCTTTATGGATCGGATAATAAGGAGAAGGTACTTTGAAGAATCTTTTCACATCATGAACCATAGTTTGAACCTCAACATAAGTGTGGGAAGAACTAGGAATAGAAGATGGAGAATTAGGAATCGGATTAGGAAAGATTGGAGTAGGATTAGGAAAATTAGGAACACTAGTAAAAGTGTAGGAAGTGATATAAATGGAAGACACAACCAAAGGAACTCTTGGAACCACAGTTGGAAAAGGATTTGAATAGATATAAGTAATACTATGGTAAGAAGGTTGTAAGGTAGGATCTTGATTTCCCATAAGATCACCACTAAGAGGAAGAGTATTAAGGGAATTCTTATCTTTCTGTGCTAATGCCTCATCACTATAAAGAATCCCAAATGGAGGTAAAGCATCTATAATGTCATCTTCTTTTGCATAAGGGGGGTGTATTTTAGAGAATATTTCATCCTTTTGTATCATAAATTCTTCACAAGGAGGGGATAAATCAATGTATTTATCCAAGGGTTTATCCCAAAAAGTAGAATTATCCACAATGGCTTCATGAGGGAGAGAGTAATCAATATCCAAATCCAAAGGTTCATCCCACATAGGAGGATTATCCATAATGGTTTCATGAGGAAGAGATTAATCAACATCCAAATCCAAAGGCTCATCCCAAATAGGAGGATTATCCACAATGGTTTCATGAGGAAGAGAGAAATCAACATCCAAATCCAAAGGTTCATCCCAAATAGGAGGATTATCATCCCTATCCATTAAGCACATTGTAGGATCATCAAAACTCACTAAAGCTTCATCCCTAAAGGGGAAAGAAGGGAAATTATACTCTAAAGTGGGCTCATAGAAAAGACATATATTAGGAGAAGAATTAACATCAATCCCTAACTCATCTTTGTGAAGGTCAATTGAAGAGGTTGTGGAGGAGGGTGAAATAGGAATAAGATCAATGGAGATCTCATTAACACAATTTTAATTCTCACTTCCATGTACCTCATTAAGGTATCTATCATCTTGAACAACAAAAGCCTCATCAAAGTACTCAAAACAAGAATCATACCTGTTGAATACTAAAAGCATGAAAATGTAAATGTTTTTGTATTTTTAAAGAGATTTTGTAAATTTTTTTGGATTTTTGAAATGTAAATGCAAGAGCATAAAAGAAATCTAATCTTAAGGCAAGAAAACAAATGATCTAACACCAAAAAAGAAAGATTTGTCTATTGCGGGTTCACCAAAATTTAAAGTGATGGTGAACACACAAGGTAATATAACAAACACAATAGGGCATCTAAATCCACAAAAGATAGGGGGTAAGTAGGTTGGGTTCACCAAAATGTAAAGGATAAAATATGGATGGGGTCCTAGAACAAAGGTTTACACATAAAAGAGACCCCAAAACCAATATTTTACACTTACATTTGAATTGTATTGATATGTAAAGTAAATGTAAATGACTAATGTTGAAATGAAGAGATAAAGGTACTTACCTCTGAAAAAGAACCTACTGAAAACCCTATCAAACAATCTCAGAAATTGTTGATTTTCATGATTTTACACCGAAACTGTGAGATCTACAAAACCCAAAAATATTTTCCAATTCTAAGGGAGGTCATCTTTGACCCTCATAAAAGGTCAAAGGCTACATTCTTTATTTGAAGGTTGATTCTGACTTTGTTCACAGATCCTGAAAGTTCACCGTAAAGGGTATCCAAATCTACTCTTAGATCTGAAATTCCACACCTGTGCCTGCAAGAAAAAGAGATTTTTTGTTATTTGTTTGGGGGGTTTGCCTTGGTCAAACCCCAGTTTGGAAGCAACCTTAATATTGAAATTGAAATGGAGAATGCTAGCAAGTAGTAGAAGTAAATCTAAGAATGAAGCTATGACATTCAATAGATATGCAATTGTATTTGAAATGTAATCAAGTATGTTGATATGAAAGCTTGAACATACATGAATAAATGTAAATCAAACCTCCATGATTGTATGCTTAGAATCCACCTTGAGGGAAGAATGAAATGGATCTTGAAGATGCACAAAGGATCTTGAAGGAAGATCACACCATCATGATGGCTAGATCTAGGGTTTGAATGATGAATCTTGAATGCTTGAACCAAATCCCTTCAATGGCTTGAATGCTTGAATCCTTGATCTTCAATGGAGAACTTGGATGGAGAAGAGGAGTTGAATGCTTGAATGGATTCTTGCTTGATCACCTTGCTTGAGAGTGCTTGAGCATGAAAACTTGATTGATAGATGGAGAAAATGAGAGAGGAAGGCCTCCTTTTATAGTGATCTAGGGCACAATCCACTAGAGGGGCCACCTTGGAGAATTAAATCCCAATTAGGTCCTAACCATATAGGAATGGACCTAAATTAAATATAATTTAAGAGTTCACCATTTTGGAGACCAAAATAGCAAACCCAGAAGTGGGAAAACAATTATTTCTAAAACCCGACAACTAGAGATCTCGGGACCTTGAAATTTGAACCCAAGGTCAAAGATGAGCTCGATCCTAAGCTAGTTAGGGTCAAGGTTGACTTTGACCCCTTTAGGTCAACTTTGACCTTAAGGGCACAGATTTCAGGGTCTCGGTCAAAGTGAGAAATAGGAGGTCCCGGGGGTGCCCGAAGACCTAGAAATGATGCCAAAACAAGGTAGAGTGCCAAGGAGAGGCACAAAATCCTATGATGAACATGATGAAGTCTAGTAAGACCTATTTGTAAGTCCTACCTATAAATTAAGGAGAATCCTTGGGATCCTAACCCTAATTTCACCTAGAATGAAGGAATCAAGTGCAGAAAAGAAGTGGAAAGCGGGGAGAAAGCCAGATCCAAGCAAAGATCAATTCAAAGTGTTCGACATGACCCCAAATCACTTACTCAGAGGGATAAATTCTCTTAACATGGAAGTGATTCCATTTTAAGATGATACAGTACTATTGATGAACAAGGCCACAAATTAGAACAAAAATCAGATCAGGTTGATGTTTTGAAGAGACAGATTGATCAAATAATAGAGCTAATTCCAGAACTTGTGGCATGAAGATCAGCATCTCTGTTGTATGCATTGTTCCTTAAAGAATATTTTATTAATTTTAAATTGACAATAATTGTGGAAGGGCTCAATCCTTTTGTCTCAATGCCTCATGACTTTTATGATGCATTCCAGTCAGCTCCAATGTCCCTAAAGAACTTATATTGTGAATTGTATTTACATAACTTGGTTGTGCTAGATCATATGGATTGGAATTCACTCCTTTATGTAGGAGATGTGCAATTAAGAGTAGTTATGTCCTGGATGTAGAATGAGATAATCAGGGAGCATCAAGCTACACCTTATAGGAATAATAAGATGACAACTCCCTTGCTCATGACCCCTGAGGTTCAACATTCTAGGTGAACATTTCTTGATTGGATTTATGTTACAGTAAACCCAAGTGGATCTAATAAAGTGTACCCAATAAGAGAGAAATCTTATGCAGATTGGGATCATCATTCAGTTCATGATATTGTAGTAGCAATCAGTGCTTCTAGGCAGAGATGGATCAGAATATCACATGATTTGAAGGCTAGGGAACCCCACTCTCTACAGAATCTAACCCTTTCTACTAGAAGAGTCCCATGGTATATCATGTTGGGCAAGAATTTTCTTAATTATTGGTTTCCATTAAGGTTTCAACCTCCAGTGCTCCTGCAACCACTTCTGGCAATGAATGATAGTGTTGCAGATCATGATATGGCTACAGAAGTTTAGCGATGGCAAAGGCTCAGGGTGAATAATGGGTATTTTGATTATGTTAAAGATGAGCCTGGGGAAAAGATAGCTAGTGATTTAAGACTGCGAGCCAGAATCTAGAACTTCATCGTTGCTGGGGACTAGCAATAGAGTAGTTGGGGGGAATGATGGGTTTCTAAAAAGGCCAACTTTCTAAGTTCTTTTTAAGAAGTTTATTTTCAAGCAGACATCAACTTATGGTTTATATATATATATATATATATATATATATATATATATATATATATATATATGTTTTGTATATGTGAAGACATGAAGTAGAACTGTGGATGGTTTAAAGACATGATATATTTGCTTTAATTAATGGAAGGGAATGGTATAATGCAGTAGTTATATATGCTAATGAATGTTCCCTTGCCTATGCTATGCTTTTGGGTAGTTTCCTTCTTGTAGCCATAGTTCTTACAAGAGTATTAATTAAGAACTTTACACTTTCTTCCTAATATTAATGACAAGGATATATATGTATGGAAGTTTGTGTGTGCATTAATTATTTAGCAAGTATTTATCATTGGCATTCAAGGATCAGCATTGTGGTGCTAGAATAGTCAAAGCCAACCGTTGTTGCAAGATCTTTGCAAGCGGGGCAATTCAAATACCATTTCCTATTTCATGTAGCGCATGGATGTAGTACCCTCAACGTGCTATATTCCAGGAAGATTTATTCTTGATTAATTCTATTTATGTTCTAAAAAATTATGAATTTGTAACAATCCTCATTTATGGAGTGATCTTACATTTAGGAGGTAGTTGTAGTTTTCTTTCAAATAAATGATTGTTGTAACTCTTTGGAGTTTGTCAAATTTTAGAATAGAACTATTGTCACAGTGATACTATTTTACTTTCAATCAACTGTACTCATTTTCCATGAATGAATAGAATGCACAGTTTGAGTTTTAATTTTTTATCTTGATTGTTTTTTCCATTTACTCATCCAAGGGGGCCCACTTGGTTACTGAATTTCTTTGTTAGATTAGAATTCATTTTCATGTTTGTTTAGAAGTGAAGTAGAACTCTGTTGTTCCTGTAGCCACTAGTAACAGAACTAGTAGACTGTTCATCCAGCATAGGCGGTTAGAGTAACTCCTACCTGTGATTACTTGTTTTGCTAGAGTAATTCATTTACTGGTTTTAGCATAATTTTCCTGAAGCTCAAAGCACTTGAATTTCATAGAGTAGTCATAAGATTGAGAGAGTTTGAAGCATATAATTTGTGAATGTCATTCCAAGTTTACGTCCCTGGTTGATAATTAAATGAGACTAAATAATCCATTTAGCAACCATTTAGGTGTCCAATCCTAAAACAGGCAGTCCATTGCCATGGGTTTCTAATAATATTATTTGGCCAAGCATGTATTATGAGAGGAGAATAGTATGAAGGAGATATCATACTTGTAGAGCAGAAAAGTGCTTTGATTATCAGAAACAAAGTTCAGTGACCGAGCAGAGCAATGAAGGACAGAAAAAAGATATATTTGATAGAGGAGATCAAATCCATACTGTAAGGAGGAGATTTGTAATCAACATCACAGTGAAAACTAAAGGATCAGGTACTGAGATATTCTAATAGGTGAATCAGAGTAAATCTCTTAACAAAGTGGTTTTGACAGACCTTAGTAAATCTCTTAACTGAGTGCTTACTTAGTTGTAAGTGTAATCACCTGAAAATGGACAAGATCAATTAAGTGAGAAATCAAGGCAAAGATCAACACAATTAAATACAATTCAATCAAATCAAAGATAAATTGCAATTGAACCTAAATCCAATAATAATTCAAAATCAAAAGCTATCAAATCAATTTAAATCGAATAAATCATGATGCATCAATAAATTGTGTAATTAATCTAATTAATTACATAGTTCAATTTAAATCAAATCAACCCATTCAAGGGGTACACATGGCTAAACAAATTAAATCAATTCAATTAATTAATTCCTATTTTCTCTCGACCACCAAATGGGAGAAAAATCAATCAACCAATAGGAATTGAGAACCAAGTTCACATGGATCAAGCCTAAAATGAATCTCAATCACTCACTTGGAGGATTAATCTTGTCCACCCATTTTGTCTTCTTGTCCCAAGCTTTGAGGACAATCCATTTAAATTGTCTCCAAAGGGTGGAACCAAGGACTTAACCCCAACTCAATCATGATCAACTCAACTACACCCCCTACCCTTGCCAAAATCTATAAAAGCAAGGCATAATTCACTCATAAATCATCCACAAAATCTGAGAATAGCATCAAACCTCTTGAAAATTATATCTAGAAAGGCAAATATAGAAGCTAATTAGCATTTGAATTTGGAATTAACATTGTTATTATCTTTGCTTATCATTTCTCATTTTAGGACTATCACTAATGGAGGCTTGCAGAGATCTTTATCATTAGCATCCCTAACTAGAGATCCATAGAGTGCTTAATTGCTCTTCATTTGTTAAATTAGCTTATTCTTTGTGGTAATTTAGTTATTTTATTCATTTATTTGTAATACTAGCCGTATGAAGGTACTTTTTATAGTACACAAAATGGCGCCCACCATGGGGCATTAGGCCTCATAAATTTATAAATTTGGAGAAGTAAAAATTTTCTTGTAAATCTTGTTTTCTTCTCTATTTTGCAGGTGAAATGGTGCATTTGACACTTTCTGCAATGCTTTTACCAGGTTTTCTAGCGCTTATGAGCTCTGAAATAGCGTATTGATGAAAAAATTGTGTCTTTACATAGAGTTTCAGCACTTTTGATTCCTTCTATTCTCTATCTAATCTTCTTTTAGCACTTTTTCCCTGACTAGCCAACACGTTTAATCAATTCTATAGCGCTTTTACGGTGTTCTTGATGCCTTTACATAGAGTTTTAGCGCTTTTGATTTTTATTTCAGCACTTTTAATTTGATCCATAGCACGTTTGAGCATTTAAATAGCACTTTCAATAGATTCTGTAGCACTTTTGATTAAATTAAAAATTAATAGAATTTGACTGTCAAAAAATGATTTCTCTCTCTATAGGATGACTGGTCATAAAAGAATAAAAAAACCAGAGACCAGATTCAACAGTGAGGGAAAAGCTTTGACAAAGAGGATCAAGGAGGAAAATATTGCATACATAAAGCTGGTTTTGGAAGATTCTCAACAAGAAAGCAAGGTATATGAACAATACTTAAAAGTTGTAGAAGTGTGTAAAGCAAAGTTCATATCATTAAATTGGATTTATTCACCTTAATCAAGTTTTTCTCAAACTTGATAAATAAGGCTTAGATTCAAAGTTATCTTTGTTTTCTTCATTTTGGTTGGTTGTGTTGACTAATTTGTTGGAGGAGAAGCAAAAGGAAAGGAATGATCGCCACTAGGTGAGCATAAAAATGAAAAATTCATCAAAAATGCCCCTAGCCTTAGCTAGCATCGATTGAAGGTAAGCCTCAAACTTAGTCATTTTTTTGCTTAAATTGTGGTTTTATCATTTTCAAAATCTAGTAATTAAAGAAGCCTATTATTGTTTGAGGAATTTGACATTAGGCCTATGCTCTTCACTTTTTAAGTGAATCAAAATGCCAAAAGTGTTAAACTCCTTGATTAAAAGAAAGGCTAAGTAAATCAAGAACTAAATTTGAACAACCCCTTGTTTGTAGAGTAGAGTAGAAATACTCGATTCCCCTTTAGTTAGTGGGTTTGGTAATTGAACCTTGTTAAAAGTGTTTGGGGATTGAGAAGTAGATAGGGATATGCTCTTCACATTTTGGTGAATCAAACTCCCAAAACCTATTTCTTTATTCCACTTTATTGCTTTCAAAATGAACATGCTAGATCAATAGTGGGCTCGCCTCCTGAGATTTTCCTTAATAAGGCTGGTGAGAGGGACAGCCCAAAGTGGGATACAATCACCTTTTCTATGATCATCCAACTCACTATAAAACAAAATGCATGCATCCTTACTGGGGTGTATGACAAAAGGGTGTTAAATTTTTGAACTTCCTCAAGTAGTCCTTCGGGATTGCGCAAAACTCTGACATACCGGTAGTGGGAAGCCTCTTAATATACTTGGAGGATGAAAGTTTAATATCTATTTTGAATGAAATCTTGATTAAAAACCTTGTTAACTTGGCAAATAATACCTTATAGAGACATTTTTACGAACCAAATCTTGAGCTAGGTAGATTGCTTGAAGTGTCTTTTTGTGCAAAAACCCATGATAACATCCTTACAAATTCAAACACTTATTGTGTAGAGTAAAAAAGAACAAGTGTATGTGTGGTTGTTGTGTTTGAAAAATACATAAAACAAGTAAGAGATATCCATTTGAAAATTCATCTTATTTTTTAAATCTCTTCATAAAAACAACAATTACCAAATTGAGGGAAAATGATTCAAAATCAAACCTTGTTGGATGTCGGTTTCTACATGCTCTCATAAACTTAAACTATTTTTACAAGAAGATGGTACTTGCATTGCCAAAGAGGTCCCCAAATTTGAATATCAAAGTCTTTTCAATGATCACGACCAAGGGGATAGTCTCCCAAATCTATTTGAAAAGATACTTGAATCAATGGATAGAAACTCCACGTTTCATGATTATCATCATGGAGGAAAAAAAGAAAACACTAATAATGCTAACCAAGAGCCTAAGGAAACACTTGAAGAAAGGGCTAATAGAGCGGCTCAAGATACTAATTTTCCTGAAGTCATGGATAAACTAATAGATAGAGATAGGGAGAAGTTTTTCCTAACTCTAGCCCAAGCAGGGGTAAAGCTCCCACATAATTATGATGTGGATCAACTTAAGTAAAACAAAGAAGATGAAAACCTGATGAATGCTATGACTCAACAATTGAAAATGTTCCAAGCACAAATTGACTTAATGAAAAAGGTCACTAAACCTAAGCCATTCTCTATTGAGGCCTTGTGCCCATTCCCTTTTGACAAAAGCTTAGTTATGGCACCTTTTCCTATCAATACATTTTTTCCTAAATATGATAAATACATGGGTAAATCAGACCCATGGGATCACCTTGTTGGCATTAAGCAGGATTGCCACTAGTGACAACACTTATTTGCATCCTGAGTGCAAACCGAGCAGAACAGTGCAAACCGAGCAGGACAGTGCAAACCGAGCAGAACAGTGCAAACCGAGCAGGACAGTGCAAACCGAGCATAACAGTGCAAACCGAGAAGGACAGTGTAAACCGAGTGACATTATGTCTACTGAGTCACAAGTATTTACCAAGTTTGAAACTTACCAAGTGGTTAGTATGAACCAAGCCTTCACTTCTATCGAGTGCATGATGATGCCGAGTAATGCAGTGGACGCCGAGTATCAGAAAGTCACCAAGTTAGTTTGCAAGAACCGTGTAACCATACTTGGGCCAACTTAGTAGCACTTATGTTTATTTGTCAAGCCGACTTTGTAATTGTAATTAATTGTTTAGACTTGTATATAAACAATGTTGTACAAATACCAAGTAGTATGAATGTGAAAAAAAAAAAGAGATAAAAAGGCAGAAACTAGTGAATTACAAAGGGCTACTATACATAAGGAGCAGCAGAGACAAATTCATCACAGAAGGTGATCAGTACATGAGCGAATCTCATTCAGTAATTCAGTTGCAAAGTAAGAGATCTACTATTTCATCCTAACAGGTGAATCAGCTTGAAATCCTCTAACCAGGTAGACTTAAAAGTCTTTGTAAAATCTCTTAACCGAGTGCATACTTCATTGTATGTTTGTAAAACCTCTAACAAGGTGGACCTAGCAGTCCTTATTGCTCCTAGCAGGGCAGATCATCAGAAGTGATCAATGTAAGCCTTAACCGACCAAATTTATACTGCAGTATTAAAGCTTTGTGGGTTTCATCCCCACCCCAGTTTTACTTTCTTTTGGAAGGTTTCTGGGTAACCAAATCTATGTGTCATTGTTGTGAATGCTTTTATGTTTCATGCTTTCTATATGCAAAAGGATAAAGTGAACTATATGTTAATACATCTGATATTGAAAGAAAATTTTGAAGTTACTAATTCACCCCTCCCCTCTCAGTAACTTGGTTAATTCTTGAATATTTCCAACAATTGGTATTAGAGCACTATTGGCTCTCAAGATAAAGCTTAACTAGCTTGAGCAAAGATCCAGGACAATGGAGGTATTCAAACTGAACAAGGTGATTGAAAATGAAAAGCTAGATCTAGAAATGGCCATAGCTAAACTTAAAGAAGCAAAAGAACATCTTTCCCAATCCCTAAGAAGAAGGAAGGAACTTGCAAATCAGATGAATGATCATAATTACATTGAAGAAAAGATTGAAGATCTTTTTCCCTCAGATAGCTCAGATGAAGCAAACAATGCTGTCAAAGAACTCCTAGAAAAGAATGGGTCTCTGCAGGAAGAAGTGAGAAAATTAAAAAGAGAACAAGAACTACACTCAACAAGATTTTGTGAGATCTTAGAACAAAGAAACAAGTTGAAAGATGAATTAGATGGAAGGAACAATAAAGTCCAAAATAAAACCCTTTAGCTAGAAAACCTAATTGATCAGATCTCCCATACAAATGAGGAAATTCTGACTATAAGATCAGAAATAGAAAGCACAAGAGAAGAACTAAGATCTCAAAAACAAATCAATCTAAGATTGGTGGATGACCTAAACACCCAAAAACAAATCAATGAAAGAATGCTAAAGAGCCGAGAAGACTTAAATTAGCTGTATGATCGAAATCTTCATAGGCAAAAAGGAAAAGCAAGACTTGGATACAAAGGAGAAGGTGAATCTTCTAAGCAAGGTACTCAAAGGAATCAGAAACCTACTTGTAATCATTGTGGAAAAATAGGACATACTTCAAATAAATGTTGGAGCAATGAAAAAGCAGAATTCAATGGAAAATGCTACAAGTGCAATCAGCATGGTCACAAAGCAAATGAATGCAGGGAAAAACCAAGATTCAAAGGTAATTGTCACAAATACAACAAACAAGGTCACAAGGCATCCGAGTGCAGATCCAAAACATTCAATCCAGCAGAACAAATTATGAAAGCAATGTTTGGATGGGATTACAACACTTGGTGTAGATGTCATTACTGTGGAGAATATGGACACATTGGCATGAACTACATAAAACATCATCTAAGGAAAAGAGATACTACCATAAGATGTTTCAAATGCACTAAACTCGGTCATATAGCCAAAAATTGCATGAATGCCAGTGAAGTTGAAGATGGAAAGAAGAATGAAGCAACTAAGATCAGGAAACAGATAAGACAATAGTGGATTCCTAAATCTACCGAGCAAACCAGTCCAAGTAATGGAATGGGTGGCTCTACCGACTCAAATGAAATTCCCAAGAAAGCACTGGAACTGTATTCTCATAGACAAATTTCAAGCAGTTCCAGAACTGAATTAAAAGAAAGATCTAAATCATCATACAAGATGCAATAAGATCACAGGAAGGTCAGTATCAGTTTTCACCAAGCAAGGTCGGAGCTATCTAATATGATTACCGAGCGAGGTCGGAGCAATATGAATTCTCAAGTTCACTGAGTTGCGAAGTCTTTACTAAGCAATTAATTCATAGTGGGTGACAGTCTGTCAAAATTCATACCCTAATTTCTACTAAGCATTAATGATAGAGTTGTAAACAAAAGACAAGAAATCAAACTCATTTTTCACCGCGAACTTTAGCATTTTGAGAGCAGAAAATTTCCAGAGCAATCCAGCGATTCAAATAATTTTGCGAAAAGAATTCTCTGTGAGCTACCATGGCATCATCCAGTGCTTCAGCGAAGAAAGGAATAGAAATGATAATCCAAGGGGAATGGAGAGCACCAGATTTCAAACTCATGCCCGCAATTGCAGCAGCCCTAGACCCGAACGGAGCTCAATCTCAGATTCCTCCTAAGGTACTACTTGTTAACGATATTCGCAATCATTTCAATTGTGCAATTCAAGAGATGGGAAACCTAGAGCTAGATATTGTGCATGAGGAACTATGTGCGAATGGCATTCTAAAACCAGAGCACAAACATCTAGAAGACAAGGGATTAGTTCACATTACACATTTACCTCGAAACTTTCGGGAGAAATGGGTTAGATACATTCTCAGCCATGTACACGAAGGCAATATTTGGCTTGAGCAACCCATAGAGATCACTAAGAAGATGATTCACCTAATCACCAGTCTTCCCATGTTAAACAAAGTTAAATCTACCAAAACCCTAGGTCGGCCGGAGCTGGAGAAGAAAACCCTAGCCGAGTGGGACGGTAGAGGCATGAAAGTAAGCAGCATTACTGATGCTGAACTGAAGTTTGGAACACACATCATTGCTCATAAAATATATAGTTCAAGTCGACAGAATAGTGTTCCCTGTGAAGCCATAGACCTAGCATACAAAGTGGTAAAGAATAATTTATCATTTGACCTTGCAGATTTGTTGTTAAAACAGTTTAACAAGAACATGGAAAGCATTCAAACTTCCAAAAACAATCCATGTAAGTTTGGATCTCTACTGGTCTGTTTATTTTTCTATGTTCATAAATTCTTCCCTTCTAAAGGAAAAGTAGTATGGAGAAAGGATGTGCCAATTCTTTATCAGATAAATGAATATATTTCAGAAATGGGTGAAAATTTTGAGAACATCATGGATAGTTATTTTGAGTCTTTCAAGGAGAAAATGAACGACAGATTCCGGATTCCATAGAAGTTGGTGGAGGATTATAAGGATGATATTTGTTTCATGGTGGACTGTGACAAAGTATACATTCAAGCAGCTAAACCGAGGATTGTACATGTAAAACCTCTTCCTTATGAGGTAAACATTGATGAAACATAGAACATCATTGAAGCCCTCCTTAATCAGCCTGTTGATCCCAAAGCTCCATATTTTGGGACATATGAAGAAGCAAAAGTGAGAATTGAATTAAGTATAAAGCTTCCACAGGCAATAAATAAAGGAAAAAAGAGGATAGCCAAAATGAAAATGGTAACTGAGGACAGAGGAGAAGACATTGAAGAAGAAGAGAAAAAGGATGAGAAAATAGAGGAACCAGAACTTGCAAAGAAGAAAGGAAAGGTATTCATCACCAAGGTACCTAAGCCTCCCACTATCGTATTTACAAGGAGAAGTGCAAAGGGTAAGGCAGAAAAAAAGGACAAAGATATAATATTCAAAAAGCCTCCTCTAACCCTTCAAGAGAAGATCAAACTTTTGAGAAGAGGATCAGGATCTGGAGTAAGTAATATAAAATCTTTAAAATATGAAACAAGATCAAAAACAGAACAAAAGGAGATTGAAGATGCTATCATTGAAAAGATGGGATAGTGGAAATACTCTCCTGATGAAATAGCCCAATAGATTCTAGGAGCTTTATTAGATCAAATAAAAATGAGATGGGCCAATGCAAGACAAACTGTAAAAGACATATTTGATCAAACCCTGAAACAGTTAATGCCGAGCTTGAAAAATGATGAAATAAAGAAGGCATTGAAGGAGAATGAAAATAAGATGACACTAAAGTTCAATACTTGTTTAATTCTGATTAACAATATTGAATCGGTTGTGAAGACTGCAAATGCCACATGGAAGAACATATACCATCTTCACCAACCGAGTACTAAATCAGTTATAATAAAAGACATTGAAGATGACAGTGATGAACAGGAAGAAGCCACTGAGGTAGATGATACCATGAGGATAGTGGCAGAAGTCATTGCATCACTTCCTACCTCTCCAGCAAAAGTTGCTACATCTAGCCCGGAGACATCTTCAAGCATGGTTGTGACAACTTCAACATTTGTCCAATCACCTATAGCATCAATAGAAGTAACTACCATTTCTTCTACCGAGTTGCAGTGTCCTATTTCATCAAGTTTTCCAGCAGTAAGTATTCCAGTTTTTGATTCTATAAGTGTAAATACTTTAAGTTCTCCAATAGATAGTATACCATTCTTTATAGCCAGTTCTACTATGTCTACTATCACTAATACTAAGGCATTAAGTATAGATAAGCCTAAGGCTCAACCGAGTATAAGATTTTTGGGCAAGAATATAGTAGAGGATATAGACCTAGATGAGGAAATAGAGATTCCAACATTGGATTTTGCAAATCTATCAGCGGATCAAATGCAAAATATAGGTGAAATCCTCCAAAGGAAAGTGAAGCAAAAGAAGCTTAAAGAGGAGAGAGACAAGGAATATAAAATCATTAAGGATGCTAAGGACATTTTGTCAGAAGCATTAGGTATTAAAGTAGACTCTTCTCAACATGTTTTGTTACAATTAGCAGAAGCGGTAAATAAGTACAATGAGGATTCATCTGGGATAGACAAGTTAGTTGACAAAGCCGAGAAGAAATTCAACAATAAAGTGCTTGAGCACATTGCTCAGCACATAGCTATTAATCAAGTTGAATTATCTTCAGTTTTGACAAACATTGAATCTTCCTATTCGAATGTTACCTCTCTTTTGGCCAAACTATGCAATGTTGCCGAGTTCACCAAGGATGTCAAGGATAAAATGAATAAAATTGATGAGGATTTGAAGATTAGCATATAGAAGCTGCAACTTGAACCAAGTTCAAACTCTGCTCATCACATGAAAATCTCATTCCTATCAAATATGCAGTCAGAACTACTGAAAGAAGACACAAGGATCCGGTCCACACTGCTAGACATTCAGAACATGATCCTTCCCATTATGAATACAATGTATAAGCACATTGAACATTCCAAAACATTAATTCATGACAATCAGTTCTCAATAGCAGATCACATGATTGCACTCTCTGCAGAAGTCCAAATTGCAATCCAAACATGCAAGATTCTGCAAGAAAATTGGGACAGAACCCTGGCACTGATAATGAAGGTACATTCTATTTTTCTATCAAATTTTGGATTCTCCCTGTAAAACACTTGTATATACACCTTTGGCATTATCGTCAAAAAGGGGGAAATATGTATAGAAGAAAAAGTTAGTGCATTGAAACGGGGAGATAATTTATAAAGCCCTATGACAAAGACAAATTTTGAAAAATCAAAATAAATCTCAGCATGGTTCATGTATATAAGTTTTGGGCAATAAGTGTTTTTGTCACTAATGCCAAAGGGGGAGATTGTTGGCATTAAGTAGGATTGCCACTAGTCACAACACTTATTTGCATCCTAAGTGCAAACCGAGCAGAACAGTGCAAACCAAGCAGGACAGTGCAAACCGAGCATAACAGTGCAAACCGAGCATAATAGTGCAAACCGAGTAGGACAGTGCAAACCGAGCAGGATAGTGTAAACCGAGTGACATTATGTCTACCGAGTCACAAGTATTTACCAAGTTTGAAACTTACCGAGTGGTTAGTATGAACCGAGCCTTCACTTCTACCAAGTGCATGACGATGCTGAGTAATGCAGTGGACGCCGAGTATCAGAAAGTCACCGAGTTAGTTTGCAGGAACCGTGTAACCATACTTGGGCTGACTTAGTAGCACTTATGTTTATTTTTCAAGCTGACTTTGTAATTGTAATTAATTGTTTAGACTTGTATATAAACAATGTTGTACAAATACCAAGTAGTATGAATGTGAAAAAAAAAAAAGAGATAAAAAGGCAGAAACTAGTGAATTACAAAGGGCTACTATACATAAGGAGCAGCAGAGACAAATTCATCACAGAAGGTGATGAGTACATCAGCAAATCTCATTCAGCAATCCAGTTGCAAAGTAAGAGATCTACTGTTTCATCCTAACAGGTGAATCAGCTTGAAATCCTCTAACCAGGTAGACTTAACAGTCTTTGTAAAATCTCTTAACCGAGTGCATACTTCATTGTATGTTTGTAAAACCTCTAACAAGGTGGACCTAGCAATCCTTATTGCTCCTA
The DNA here is from genome assembly GCA_027943335.1 of Chamaecyparis obtusa. Lineage (NCBI taxonomy): Eukaryota > Viridiplantae > Streptophyta > Pinopsida > Cupressales > Cupressaceae > Chamaecyparis > Chamaecyparis obtusa. The sequence goes on from BSBK01006279.1 coordinate 120,903, forward strand.
GCAGGGCAGATCATCAGAAGTGATCAATGTAAGCCTTAACCGACCAACTTTATACTGCAGTATTAAAGCTTTGTGGGTTTCATCCCCACCCCAGTTTTACTTTCTTTTGGAAGGTTTCTGGGTAACCAAATCTATGTGTCATTGTTGTGAATGCTTTTATGTTTCATTCTTTCTATATGCAAAAGGATAAAGTGAACTATATGTTAATACATCTGATATTGAAAGAAAATTTTGAAGTTACTGATTCACCCCTCCCCTCTCAGTAACTTGGTTAATTCTTGAATATTTCCAACACACCTTAGAGAGTTTTGCACTCTAAGCATTGAATTTATGCATAACACCACATACTTAATGAGACTTTTTCAAAGAATTTTAGGAGGGCAAGCCATGGAATAGTTCTCCAAACTTTCGCAAGGGATAAAGAATTTCAAGGAATTAGCCTCTAAATTTGTAACTCATTACTCCTACAACATCGAACATGAGATTACCATGCTAAAACTATGTGATAAAAAACAAAAGGATGGTGAATCTTTCTTAGGGTTCCTTCAAAGGTGGAGGACCATTTTTGCAAGGTATCCATGAAGTATCCTTGAAAATAAGAAAATGGAAATATTTATGAATAATTTAAATATGGAGATGAACTATATGCTCCAACTTTAATGTCCCCCTACATTCGAAAAACTTATTGAGAATGGGATCAAAATTGAAGATGTATTGCTCAAAAGGGGAGAGATCAAATTGTTCAAAGACAATAAACCCTATACCAATACTAATCATAATCATTCTATATCTAATTATACCAACAATAAAGGAGCCAACAATCACAATGATAAACCTAAAATATGGTTAAAGAACAATAACAAAAATCTTGTGAATGATGGAGTTGTGGAGGCCCACAACTTAAAAGCTTCCCCATTTAATTTATCAAGTGGAGTGAATTCTTCATATAATGTGAATCAAATGAATAAAGCTCCTTTCAATAATGCCAATTCCAACAACAACAACAACAATGCCAATAATAATCCCTTCAATAATGCTAATGGTAACAAACCTAAGCCTTTCTTTTCCACTTATCAAAAGAGAAAATTCACCTTCTTAGGTGAACCATTGGAAAATACGTTAAGGACTTTGGTGGCCAACAATATTATCACTCTACTCGAGTTAAGGCCATATCAACCCCAAATTAAACTAAATTGGTGGAATGATTCTCACCATTGTGAGTATCATTGTAATAATGGTCATAAAACCAATGAATGCATAAAATTGAAGCATCTTGTGTAAGATCTAATTGATGATGGGACGATAAAGGTTGAAGGGCCCCAAAACAATGAAGATCATAACGGCCTTCAAAAATCCTTTCCTAAACTATGAAAAAGGTGAGTCATCAAACAATAATCAAAATAATAAAAGAGGTAATGAGAAAGTCAACTTTGTTCATACCTATGATAACATCATTAATACTTTGGATAGTAATGAAAATACCATAAATGTTATTGTGGTAAAGGAGAAAGAAAGAAATAAAGAATGAGTCCAAAGGTGAAAACCCAATTGAGGCACCTAAGGAAGGGAATTTGGATACTTTACCTGAGCACTATGAGGAAATATCTCTTAACTTGATCGAACCAACAGAAAAGGTCAATATTGGATTAGAATCAAAACCAAGGATCATACACTTAGCATAATCTTTGTCTAGTGAGGAAAGAAAAGAATTCATTAAATTTTTCAAGGAAAAACAAATCAATTTTGCATGTTCGTATGATGATATGCCAGGATTGGATCCAAATTTAATCATGCATCATTTTAACATAAAAGAAGGAGTAAGACCAGTAAAGAAAAAATTGAGAAAGATGCATCCACACATAGCTTTTCTTGTCAAAGTGGAGTTGGAAAAATTGTTGAAAGTTGGGTTTATAAGAGCCATTGATTATACCCAATGGATTTCAAACATTGTGCTAGTTTCAAAAGCAGACAAGTCCATCAGAATTTTCATGGACTTTAGGGATCTCAATCTTGCATGTCCTAAAGATGACTTTTAGTTACCAAGCATAGATTCCATCGTAGATGTGATAGCAGGACATTCAATGTTCTCACTTATGGATGGGTTTATTGGCTATAATCAGATAAAGATAGCACACAAAGATCAAGAAAAGATAGCATTTACATGTGCATGGGGGATCAAGACAAGACAACATTTACATGCGCATGGGGGACATTCTGTTAGAATGTTATGCCCTTTGGTCTAAAGAATGCTAGAGCAACCTATCAAAGAGCCATGAAAATGATATTTCATGACATGATGCAAAAGTTCATGGAGGACTATGTAGATGATATACTTTCTAAATCTCACTCAAGAGAAGAACATCTACCCAGTTTAGAGAAAATTTTTGAAAGATTGGAGCAATTTAAAGTGAGGCTAAATCTGAAGAAGTGTGCATTTGGTGTTCAATCAGGAAATCTACTAGGGTACATTATTTAAGCAAAAGGAATAGAGGTAGACCCAGCCAAAGTCAAAGCCATCATGGAAATGGAAGCACCTAGAAACATAAGTCAAATGAGATCTCTTCAAGGTAGGATCCAATCCATTTGAAGGTTCATATCTCAATTGCCAAAAAAGTTCCATAATTTTACTCAACTCCTTCATAAGGACATATTTTTCAAATGGGATGAGAAATGTGAAGAAGCCTTCAATTTGTTGAAGAAATATCTAATGAACCCTCCAACTTTGATGCCACCTATAAGAGGAAAGCCTTTAATTCTATACTTTTTAGTGACTGAACACTCATTAGGGGCACTCTTGGCATAAGAAGATGAATCAGGAAAAGAAAAGGCCATATACTACATCAGCATGACTTTGGTGAAATATGAGTTGAACTACACCTTCATCGAAAGACCATGTTTGGTTGTATTTTTTACTTCTCAAAAATTGTGATGCTATATGTTATCTCACAAGATAAGACTCATTGCAAAGATTGATCCCTTGAAATATCTTCTTAACAAAAAAACATTAAATGGAAGGCTAGCCAAATGGGTCATGGTGTTAAGTGAATTCAACAGAATATGTGGATCGTAAATCTATCAAGGGTCAAGTCATAGCTGATCAATTAGTAGAATCACCATTGCAAGATGACCACCCAATACAAGTGGAATTTCCAAATTTTGAAATTGTGAACATGGAAGCAAAAACATGGCAACTATATTTTGATGGTTCCTATACACAACATGGATCAGGAGCAGGCATACTTTTGATTAGTCCTCAAGAATCTACAATTCAAAAATCATACAAATTTCTATTCCCATGCACAAATAACATAGCTGAGTATGAAGCATTGGTCATTGGAATCAAGCTCACATTAGAGTGGAAAGTGACAGAACTACAAGTATATGGAGATTCACAATTGGTTATCAATCAAATTAATGATGAATCTCATATGAAAGATGACAAGATGGTACCTTACAAGAATATGGTTGAGAATCTTAAGAAATACTTCACTCTCATCACATTTGAGCAAGTATCAAGAGAGAAGAATAAAGTAGTAGATGCAATGGCTACCTTGGCATCAGTTCTCCAAATACAAGATCAAAGCACCAGATATGAATTTCTAGTAGAAGAAGTTGAGAAACCCGCATTTGACCCTACCCATCCTCAGACCATTTGTTTGCTAACTACACATGAATCACCTTGGTATGGAGATATTTACACTTACTTAAAAGATCAAATCCTACCCATAGACCAAACCAGGAATTAAAAGAAAAGATTTATCTGACAAGCCACTCGTTATACCTTAATATCTGACACATTGTATCATAAGAGTCTAGATGGAATGCTTCTTAGATGTCTAGAGAAAGAGGAGTTAGATATAGCCTTACAAGAAATTCACAAGGGGATTTGTATGTCACATTCGAATGGTTTAACTCTAGCTAAGAAACTTCTTAGGATAGGATATTTTTGGCCTACGATGGAGAAAGATGCTTGTCACTTTTCTAAAACTTGTAGAAAGTGCCAATATTCATGGGAACTTGATCCATGTGCCCGCACAAGAGCTTCATCCTATGATGACACCTTGGTCATTTTATTAATGGGGTTTAGACTTAATAGGAATGATTTATTCACCATCTTCAAATGGTCATAAATTCATTATCATAGCAACATAGTACTTTACCAAATGGGTGGAAGTTGTACCCTTATCAACTGCTACAGGAAAGCATATATCCTTGTTTATTCTAAACCACATAATATGTAGATATGGTTTGCCACATGCCATCATAATGGACAATGCCAAGCACTTCAAAAACAAGGATTTAAAAGAGCTATGCACAAAGTTTCAAATGATCCACCACTCATCTTCAATATATTACCCCCAAGGTAATGGACAAGCCGAAGCAATGAATAAAAATATCTTAAAGATATTGAAGAGAATTGTGGACAACTCAAGTAGAGACTGGCATATAAAAATAAACCTGACCTTATGGGCTTATAGAACAAGTATCAGAACGTCAACAAGAGCTACACCATTTTCCTTAGTTTTTGGAATAGAAGCAGTTTTACCTTTGGAGGTACAACTTCCATCCTTGAGAGTATCTCTACATGGTTTAATAAGTTAGGAAGATTATAGAGTTGCTAGGTTGCATGAACTAGAACTGCTAGATGAGAAACAACAACAAGCATTTGATCACTTAAAAGTATATCAAAATTGAATGTCAAGGACTTATAACAAGCACATCAAGTCAAGAACATTCCAAATAGGTGACTTAGTTTTGCGAGAGAATCCCAAGAATCAAGAAAAAAGAGAAAATAAAGGAAAATGGGAAGAAAATTGGTTAGGACCTTTTGTGATCACTTCATCTTTTGGGACAGGCACCTATAAGTTAGCTGATTGTGATGGAGAAGAGTTACAAGAACTTATCAATAGCATTCATCTCAAAAGGTTCTACACATGAAGAAAATGAAAGAGGATAAAGAAAAAGAGTATCAAAAAATTAGATGGAAAACATCCTATTTATTGTACATAGTCAAAAGAGATCTTGAAAATACCAAAAACATTTGAAAAATAGAAAAGAGCAAACAAATCATAAATGCAGAAAAGATAAAAAATAGTGGAAAATAGAGCATGAAGAAAGCTAAAAACATTCATATATGACCCTCAAAAAGATGTTGTCTTGGTGAAAACCTAGCAAATAGGTGCCTTGATGATATGAAAAGAAAAAAAATTGAAAAAAAGAGAAAATAAAAAAAAATCAGAAAAGAGAAAAAGTGCCTTGGTGAAAACCTAGCAAATAGGCACCTTAGTAGCAAAAAAAAAAAGGAAAAAGCTTTAAAAACAAAAAAAGAAAGAAAGATTCATTCAATGAGTGAAAACCTAGTAAACAGGCACCATTGAAAGTCCAAGTCAGTCTCATAACTAGCAGTCATCCTTGTAATTATTGCATTCGCCAGCATTTGTATATATTGCATAATAAAACCCCATAGTTGCATTTGCAAGTACCTAAAGATTTTGGTCACCTAATCTGAAAATTATCCTAAGTCCCACAAACATCATCATATCAAATTGGGGGCAATCTACTCTAAAGGAGGAAGGATTCATCAAAATAAAACTTCAATCAATCATCAAATCAATTCATCAAAATGCAAGCGAAACGATCAATCAAATCCTAATTCCAATCCAATTTTAACCAAACGCAAAATTTAATCTGAGATCTTACATGACCCTATCTTTATCAAGATTAAAAGTATGAAATGGATGGAAGTATACTTGAAATATGGATTTGAAAAACATTGCAAAATTTTTTCTGAAGTGTTGACTTGGTTGATGAAATCATGTCTTTCTAGCGAATCGATGAAAGTTTTTAAATTAGACAAGCTAATATGAAAGTGTGATATTTTATGGATTTCTGAATGACTGTCTTAAGATCAAAGTTTTAAAGCATGCATTATTTTTCTAAGGACATGATCATCAAATAAAAATCGAGGACTTGTACATATGATGAAACTGAGATTTTTGTTTGTATATGCAAAAGGATACCTTGGATATTTTGATGTTCAATATCATAATACAAAAATTGACTTTCAACATAGAATCTGACAAAATCAGTATTCACACTCTCATGATTGACTTCAATCAGTGATATTCATACCAGAAACAGATGGGAAAGCAACAAAAGAGGGGCAAAAAGTATTCATATCATCATGGTTGAACTAGTGATAGTTGTACTCAATCAGGATTCCAAAAAACTACTCAATGATGAATATAAGCTCCAAATTTTTGAATAGTGACAGTTAGTTGCATACATCCTAGATTAAATGCATTTAAAGTATTTTCCTTTCTTAGCTTCAAAATTTAAATTGCAAGAGAAAAAGAGAAAGGAGGTGTAGTCAAATCAAAAATCAGATGAACATCAAAAAACTATATGTGATCGAATGTGTTGGAAATCCAAAATCAAAAACAAAGGTGCATTGAATTAGTTCATGAGAATTTTTTAGATCCATGTTACATTGCATTAGTTTGCATTCATGTTAATCTAAGTGCATTCCATATAGTTTACATCATTTTCATTAAGTTAATTGCATTAAGTTTCATTCATCATTCATATCTTACATAAAGTTCATTACATTTAAATTAAATTGCATTAGGTTGCATTCATCCTTTAAATCATTTTCAATAAGGACATTAATTGCATTAGGTGGCATTCATTTTAAAGCTCTTCTCATTTAAGTGTGCATTCTTTAAATCATTCATATCAATCCATTAAGTGCATTTACCATTACATTTATTAGTTAATGTTCATTTCATCCATTAAGTCATTCCATTTAAAATCATTTCAATTCATCATTAGGTGCATATCATTTAGTTCATTCAAAACATTGCACATTGAATTATTCATTTAAATCCATACATTTAGTTTCATCCTATATTGTATATCATTTCATTATCATGGCATGACATTCATTGACATCATTCATGTATATCAGATATAACATTTATAATCATTATTCATTAAATATCCATAATCATTATACATTACATCATATAGGTCCATCACATTACATCCATATATCCATAAATTCATTACATTGCATTAACCATTGCATCATCATCTAATACATTTATATATCATTTGCATTCATAAAGCATTAATATCATATTGATCATTACAACATTTATTAAATTCACATTGCATCCATTCATCTATTATATGTCATACATAAGACAACCATATAAGCATAATTAGAACATGTGCATCCATATCATAAAACTGCTTTCTAAAAAGCATAAAACAAAGCATATAGAAGATAGAATCCTTTAGATCTGCATATCATAGTAAAACACTTGAAAAATGAGGTCCAACACTTGATGACATCACATAAAGTAAATATATCAAAACTGAGAATCAAAGTCTATGGTATCATCATCAATCAAAAATGGCATATCAAAGTCTACGATATCATCAGTGAAACATCTAGAAATCAAAGTCCATCAAAGTATCAATAAGTATCAACATGAGGAACATCATCTGATCAAAAGAATATAACAGATTCCAATGTCTCGATATCAAAAATGAGATCATCATATACATCAATAAATGAAAGAATATATCATATCAATATGGATCAACTGGTTGAGCCACCAGCACCATCACCACCATCAGGACCAGGACTAGTATCAAGAGGATGACTTGAACTAGCCTATAGCCCATGCTAACTTATAGTGGCCATGAAATCTTGCATCATGTCGCTAAGCTACCTAACCTCCTGTCTCATCTCAAAAACATCCAACTATAAAGCTTGAACCTCTGATGCAACCGCTGGAGCCTCTGAACTAGGAGCCTGTGTAGAAGGAGTCTGTGGTGGAGGCATGGAAGAAGATGGCATGGAAGAAGATGGAATAGATAGTGATGGAATGAAAGAAGAAGAAGATGGATGAGATGAAGAAGAAGGCATAGAAGCAGAAGCAGGTGCCTGTGATGGAGGAGCCTGTGGAACAACCGACGAGATAACCTGCGGAGGAGCTTGAGGAGGAGCCTATGCTCATCTACCTTGTGCCTGATCTAATAATGCATGTGTGGCCTAGTCATCCAACTACCTCTAACATCTAGCCCTATGATGGCCCTATCTACCTATCGGATCCATAGCAATGTGGTGTAAATCTCTATCCACACCACAACCCTTCACCTAACCACCACCCCTAGGAGGAATGGGAGCAACCACAATAACTGGAATCAATACTCTCCCTACTCTGGCTGCTTGACAACCCAATCATCCCTAACGTGCTTGAATCCTACCTCCACCCCTACCACCATCCCCATCTCCACCATCATCCTCAAACTCCTCATCAATACCGGGTACCCACTCAGTTGGATCTGTGAATCTCAGAAATAGGTTTCAAGTGAACCAATTGGCATAATCATTGGTCATCCCAGCATCAACAACATGCTCCCACATATCCCATGGTAAATGAGCCATATCCTCGATCTCCTGCGTTGCTATCATAAAATCAACAAGAGGACCCCATAGTGATCTCTTAGCCTAAACCCAGGCATTCATGGCTACACCCTATGGCATACCCTCAATACGCCCATATTGTCATAGTACCCTCCAGAAGAAAAATCTCTCAATGATATGTGGTGTTCAACCAATCATCCAATGAGGACTATACATATAGGGAAGCTCAGTCGCATCCTCTGGCCACAACTCACAACCTAGGTAAGGACGCCATATAACCTGATCCATATCGTCAATAACACAACACCAATAATCCAACTTACCCATATGGGTTTTCACTACCATGCCCTCATGCATCCAGACAAATGGCCATCCCCAATCACAATGACATGTTGTAATAGGGTGTGTCACTGGGAGATTCTCCTATGTCCAAAACTGAAGTAAAATAGCTCATGTTGAAAGAGTAGAAGAATGTCTATACACTACTGTATGTAACTCGTGATAGATTTGTGCCAAGACACAGGACCCCCAATCAAAACATTGAGGCTGAGCCATCAGATCCTCCATAATAGGACCCCAATCGACTGCAAATCCATGCCCTCATCAATCTGGTATGAGGAAACCTCCAATCAAGGCACCCAAAACCACTGGCAAAACTAGGAAAGAATGGAACTGAGACCACTGAATGTGATCATCACCAATGGTAGGATCCTAGAAGACCCACTGACATGCTACCCCGTCATACACCTGATCATAGAAAACCAACTCTCCTCGAGTCAGGATATGCATAATATGATAGACGTCCTCAGGGGTGATGGTCATCTCACCCATCGATAAATGGAAAGTATTATGGTCAAAGTGCCAACGCTCTACCATAGTGGTAAGAAGACCCCAATTCACTTGGAATCAATGAAGAATGAGAAGGAAAGATAACCCACACCTGCCAATATGTCTCCGATCTGGAGCACTTAGGTCATCAATCATGCTGAAAGGATAAGAGTATAATCCACGAACAGCCAGTGACTTAAGCACTACCTACAAAAAGAAAGTTCAATCATATCAGTTTTGAAATCAATTATCATTTGAATTATCCTAAGTCAAACAAACATTTACAAACAAATATCAAACCATAATCAATTTCCTGATTCTATTCAGAGAGGACGAACAATTTATCATCATCCATCATCTAAATCTAGATTGACAATCACACATTCAAACTACAATTGAATCACACTGACTTCTAACGACTCGCTACCAAATCAGGTTATTACTTATGCCAATCAACTGATCAACAACATGGAAAAGTTTGGAAAATAGACTAAGGCATTTATAAATTTTTCCTATCAGGGTGAAAGCGCTATTTTAAGGTTTAAAAGTGCTAAAACGCAAAAGCGCTATTTAAAAGATTAAAAGCACAACCTAAATGATCAAAAGTGTTGTTCTAAGTCATACGTGCTAAAACTTTTCAAAAGCACCATTACATAAATCAAAAGCAAAAATTCATACAAACGCGCTAAAGTAAATTTCAAAAATGAAAGGTGCCCTAATTTCTACGTGCAAGAGGGTTGTTTCACAATGCGGACGCGCTATTCAAATGCACGGAAGCACTAAAAAACTAATAAACATGCTATTCAAATGCATGAAAGTGCTTAAAAACTAGTAAATGCACTATTAAAATGGGTAAACGCGCTATTTCATTTAAGAAAAGCAAAAAACTAGGGTTTTTGACTGAAAAAATCATTTTTAAAAAAAAATTAAAGCATGAAATAAAAAACTGAGAGGTTCAAGCACCTATCAGAGGATCATGGATTGGTGGCTACAGATATCATCAACCACACTCAAACCTATGCTCTCTGATCGGGATCACCGTCGCAAATATCTCAGAAAGAGTGAGAGAAAAAAGTCAACTAGCAAAGTGAAAATGAATAATGAAAATGACTCTTTACCCCTTTACATAGGCCATTTGGCCTAAAAAGGGCATCTTTGACTAGAAAATGCTTGGGTACCCAAATTTTTCACCAAATCTAAAAAATTAGGGGCATTTGTCATCACACGAACTCAAAATCAATATCGAAAATGAAATCAAAATTCATTAAAAATAGACCTAATCAATGCAAAATAACCTAAATCGTCAACCTTTTCAAACATCTATCAAATTTCATTTCATTTCCAAGGGGGCATACACTCGGATAATCAGAAACAAATACCATAATCATCAAATCAAGGGCACGACCATCAAATCAGAGCATAAATCTTTTATGAAAAAAAATTTGCTTATCAAATGAAAGGGGCATCATACATCATCTCAAATCAAACCAGGTACCATATCAGGGAATTGTCATCAAATCAACCATCAGGACATCAAATCAATCAGAACTGCATCAATCCTATTATCAGAATCTACATTTTACATCAAACATCAAGATCGACCATCAACAGAATGAGGACCTTATATCAGTTAAGTCAAGACATTCTTTGAATTGACACACTTTGCACGTCAACTCAAAGAGGGGCATTTGTAATCACCTGAAAATGGACAAGATCAATTAAGTGAGAAATAAGTGAGAAATCAAGGCAAAGATCAACACAATTAAATACAATTCAATCAAATCAAGATCAAATCAAAGATAAATTACAATTGAACCTAAATCCAATAATAATTCAAAATCAAAATCTATCAAATCAATTTAAATTGAATAAATCATGATAAATCAATAAATTGTGTAATTAATCTAATTAATTACATAGTTTAATTTAAATCAAATCAACCCATTCAAAGGGTGCATGTGGCTAAACAAATTAAATCAATTCAATTAATTAATTCATATTTTCTCTCAACCACCAAATGGGAGAAAAATTAATCAACCAATAGGAATTGAGAACCAAGCTCACATGGATCAAGCCTAAAATGAATCTCAATCACTCACTTGGAGGATGAATATTTTCCACCCATTTTGTCCTCTTGTCCCAAGCTTTGAGGACAATCCATTTAAATTGTCTCCAAAGGGTGGAGCCAAGGACTTAACCCCAACTCAATCATGATCAACTCAACTACACCCCCTACCCTTGCCAAAATCTATAAAAGAAAGGCATAATTCACTGATAAATCATCCACAAAATCTGAGAATAGCATCAAACCTCTTGCAAATTATAGCTAGAAAGGCAAATATAGAAGCTAATTAGGATTTGAATTTGGAATTAACATTGTTATTAGCTTTTCTTATCATTTCTCATTTTAGGACTATCACTAATGGAGGCTTGCTAAGAGCTTTATCATTAGCATCCCTAACTACAGATCCATAGTGTGTTTAATTGCTCTTCATTTGTTAAATTAGCTTATTCTTTTTGGTAATTTAGCTATTTTATTCATTTATTTGCAATATTAACCCTATGAAGGTACTTTTTATAGTACATAGTAAGTTTTAAATCCTTTTGCAAGGTAGATTGAATAAGCTTCAAAGCTCTTAACAGGGTAGACCCCTCATAGGGTAGATCATATTTTGTGGTCAAACTTGTAGCCCTAATACGAAAACTTTAATATTGTAGTAGTGAAGATTTGTGGGTGTCATCCCCACCCCATTTTAACCTTTCAATGGTTTATGGGTAACCAAAATCATTGTGTTATGTTTTATTTTCATAGATGATGATTAGGATATTAGATCTGTTACAATGTTAAGTTTGATGCTTATTATATGCAAGTTTTTTTTTATGTCAAAATGTATAAATTGGTTGATATCTGAATCAACCCCCCCCCCCCCCCCCCCCCGGCACTCTTAGTATCACACTTTCCCAATAGATTTCCAACAATTGGTATCAAAGCTTAGTCTCTTAAAAGAATTCTAACAACTTGTGAGTCAAAGATCTTGAGATGGAGGTTTATAAGTTAGGAAGGATCATAGAGAATCAAAAGATTGACATTCAACTTGCATTTACAACAACTTGAAGCAGCCAGAAGTGAACTAAAGAAATTGGCCCTAAGCAGAAGAAGAGAAATAGCAATGCAAAAGAATGAAACACAATATCAAGAAGAGGATACTACAGGACTATTTGATAGTGGAAACTCTATAGAAAGTGACAAAGCCATAAAAGAACTACTACAGAAAAACAACATACTAAATGAGGACATCAAAAATCTGAAGAGAGAACAAGAAATAAAATTTGTAAGACTTTGTGAGGTTATTGAATAGAAAAAGAAAGCTAAAGAAGATAATACAATGGTTGAAGAAGACAAAAGACAAATATCAATGAGACTTGATGAGAGGACAAGCGACATGCAAAGACTGATGAACAATCAAATGGAAATGGTAAATCAACTACTACTTGTTAATCAAGAACTGGGTAGGAAAGATGTGGAAATCACAAACCTGAGATCAGAAAACAATCAACTGAGGAATGAACTAAGATCTAAAAAAGAGATCAATGAAAGGATGAACAAGCCTAATGAAGTTGTAAGATACTTTGAAGAGTTGTTGAGGTCACCTAGAAGATCTAGTGATATATCTAGACTTGGACATGATGAGCACTTATCATCCACTAAGGAAGGAGAATCATCAAAGAGTGGAGAAAAAAGGAATGCAAAGCTGAAGAACAACAAGCCCACATGCCATCATTGTGGAAAGCTAGGACATACAACCAACATCTACAAAAGCAAACATGGTAAGTTTGATCCCAAACCAAAATTAAATGGACATTATTTTAATTGTAAAAAGAATGAATATCAAGCACATGAATGCAGGACAAAGGTCAGTAATCCACCTAACTTGCCTAGATTTCAAGGACATTGTTTCAATTGTCAAAAATATGGACATAGAGCATATGAGTGTAGATCCAAAGATAAGTGGACATCCAATCAACATAATAACGCACCTACGAAGGGTAATACATATAATTGGGACTACAACACTTGGTACAGTTGTCATTACTGTGGAAAATATGGTCACATTGGAGAAAAATTTGTGAAGACACATTTCAGAGGTAAATCCAAGAGTTGGATGAATAGAATTATGGTATGCTATAAATGCAATAAGACTGGTCACCTCAAGAAAGATTATAGAGCACATATACCGAGCACTAAACAAAGCAAGAATGAAGAAACTATTGAGCAGATGAGAAATCAGATGAACAAGACATAGAAGAAGAAAGAGGAAGCAAGCAGTAGTGGAGCTAGTGAACCTGAGGTCACCCAATCCAATAGATCAAGTGATCACACTACTTTGAACTAACAGAAGAAGGTATGTGTAGAACTGAATCTTATAATGTTTTATCTTACATCAGGTCCTAACATTTGATAAAATAACATCCATATCTGCATAGTTTAAGATGCATTAGGACAAATTTGAGTGAAGAGATACATTATATATTTGATGTTAAGCATTAGTATTCTAGTCTATACTGATCGAGTCACTAGTGTTTGTCAAGCTCCTATGATAGTCGAGATGTGATGTACACCAAGATATAACCAAATGGTTGTATCAATCGAGCTAAAGTTAACCGAGTTGACATGAGATTGCTAAGACAACTGTATCTCACCTAGAAAGGGTACATATCATTAATGAAGCCCTAACCTAACTGTTTGAAGTCTATAAAGAGGTAAGTTACTATTTATCCTCATTTAACCAGTGATTTGAGAACTTTTCATAGTGATTCAAGAGCGATTAGTGCTAAGCGTGATTAGTAGAAATCTTCACAATGTGATATTAACAAATATCTGAGAAATAATTGTGCAAGGTATTTTACCGAGCTATTCATTTCAGAAATTTAACCCTTAAGTTTGAAGAAATGGCATCTTCATCATCAATTGCAGTAAAGAAGAAAGGGAAGGAGGTCTTTGATGTTCAATTAGTGAGGAACGATGCATGCAAGCCATAGAAGTTCCAGGTCATTCCATAAAGTGCTAATACTAAGGAAAAGGACAAGTCAACAATCACACCATAGCCTACACATGTCGAGGAGACAAGCAAAGAGAAAGTGAAACAATCTGCATTACTGGTAGTAAGTCCTCATGTGGAGGAAAAGGAGAAGGAAAAGGAAAAGATGGAGAAAGAGAAAGAGCGGGATATTCAAGAGCCTAAGGAATAGGAGGCAATCAAAGCTCTTATACATATGTCGAGTGGTACTACACCTAGGAAGAAGTCACAAAAGAAGAAGGAGAAATCTACTGCTATACAGGTGACACTCAAAGAAGTTATAGTGATTCCTAAGTGGGACACTGATAACTTCACCTACGAACAGATGTAAATCTTGCAAGACCTACTAAAGAAGAAGAGTAAACAGGAAGAGATGAGAAGGGACATCAGCAAAAGTAGGTACTTCATGAGATAAAAGGCATTTTCATAGATGCTTTTGACATGACTGATGTAAATGAATCTAAACCTATTCAGGAGAAACTTGTTCACATTGTCAAGAAAGTGACTAATGATAAAAGTGAGGCTAATGACAAGATGTTGCAGTGGTCAGAAAGAAAATTTGAGACCAAGGTACTCAATAAGGTCTCTGTAGACATTGCAGTGAAATGGGTAGAACTCTCTACCTTAGTAACAAACTTAGAAGAAGTTGTACAAAATGCACATTCTTTGTACAAGAAGTTATGCAATGTAGAAGAATTTACAAAGGACAACCAGGATCTGATAGACAAATTACAGCTGGATCTAAATTTTATAGGTCACTCACTGAGCATGGATGCAAGTTCCATCTCTACGCACTTTACCAGATTATTACATGCCCAAGGAAGGTTAGCCGAGTTGGTAGCTAACAATGTGTTAGTAAATGAATTTGTCTCTTTTTCAAATTTATTTCTACACTCTATAACCCACCAAGAAACATTAACTCTTTACTAACAACTCGATCAAACATGAAATATTTAACCCTCTAAATTATGGTACAGCTCCCAGTAAAATTTTCAATGAATTTTTTATGAAAAAGAAAAATGCATTTCTGCAATCATTAAACTTTTGACCAGAAAGTTGATAAGGCATAAATAGTAACTTTCATCAATATGACATAAATACTGGCAATTAGAAGCAACTAATAGACCTAAAGCTCACAAACTTCAATAAGCAAACACTACAATAATCTAAGGCACAACTTTAACTAGAATTCAAAGAAAAATAAAGACATTCATCCAAGAAATTCTGCTCAATGTAAGATATCCCAACAGAGATCCACCCATAAATATAAACCAACAGATTTATATCGATAAGTTTTTTTTCATTCACTGATTCAGAAAACCTTAATCCAAGTCTTTCTACAAAATAACCAAACTTAAACTATTCTATTACTAAGCAAATAAACTACTAACATCCCTTTCAAAAAAAAATTCCCTAGCTTTTATAGCCATCGGTTACAATTTATCAAAAATTAATAAATTTTTGAAACTCCCAGAGTTTCGGCTCATAACTGCTTAAGATAACCAAAACATGCTAAAAATTGAAAATACTAGAAAATTGAAAAACAACGACCCAAAATAAGCAGAGCATGATCGCTAGTTGTGGTTGAGCTAGATGCCTTAGGTTCAGTTTTGAGAAGTCTTGAATGCACGTGCCTGCCTCCACTATTCATGAGCAAGTGATGCACTGATGACTATGGCATGATATGGTAGGCTGATGAGAGTGATTCTCTATCCGAGAACTTTCTTATCTTTACATGTCTGACTCAACCTTGATCTATGAGACTCTAGGTGATCTACACAAATGACCAACATAGCCTCAGTATTAGCTACAGAAGTGAGATCTTCAGTTGTGAGCTCCTTACTATCTCTGATCGCTGCTATACCTGCTTCAAATTCTTGAGTCATTTTTTCTGCCTTTTTAATATCCTCGGTTCCCTCATCCATTAGAATGATATTCAAGCTCTTAAGATCCTTTTGCATTGTATCTATCATACCTTTAAGATCATTTAGCAGGTGGGTTGCCCCTTCACATCTATCTTTAATGATTGAATTCCTCCATTCAATGCTCTTCACAAAGACATAAAGGACTTCCTCATTCAGGCCAAGAACTGGTTTTTCCATAAGGAATTTGGGCACTCCATAATGGTCCATCTTTGTCAACTGATCAACTATACCTGTCTATTTCTTCCTCTCCTTTCTCCATTTAGTCAATTCAATTAACATCTCTGAGATGGTTTTAGTCATGACCCCATGGGTTTCAATCAATTGAGTAATATAATCATCTCCCCGTTGGATCATCCCTGCGACCCACTTATTAAAAACATCCACTACTAATTTAATCCTTTGAATTTGGTCTAGGGTTTTGCAAACTTCTAGTGAATGAGGATCAAATGTATGAGGAACTTGGGTTAGTGGAAGTGGACTAGGCTCTTGAACTACTTGGATGAATTCTGCTAGCCTCTATATGGTAGCCTTCAACTCCTTCTTGTCTCTTTCATCTTTGAAAGTCCTATGCAATATTTTTCATGTGGAAGATTCAAGATGATTTGCATCTGTTGCCCTACTTGCAACTCCCAAGTCTATCTTCTCAATAATAAAGTCTTCAGTAGAGGCTTCAGAAACATTTTTATCAAACTTTGGTAATGCGCATTCTGTTGTCCATCACCCAGTTTTTTCATCAACATCTATCACTGACTCCATCCTGATTCTTTTAGGTTTGATAGTAGCTCCCAGGCATTTACTGACCATGTCTTCAACTGGTAGAGTTTGTTGGCAATTTGGCTAATGTGGATGCATAGATGTTGTCATTATGGAAACATATGATCTCTATTAAGAGCCCAGAATCTGGAATGCAAGTATGGAAAGTTGAAGAAAGAAATTGTCTAAGTATGGATACAGTGATCCTAACAGAGCACCCGATGAAGATTTAGTTGGTGACATCCACTGAAGCAATATTTTTGTTTGCACAGTTAACTAAAGCTTCTATAGAGTATGAGGATACCCCATCTCAATGTGCATAAAGTTTGGAGTAGTACAGACAAAGTTATTCAAAGTTTATCAAAGATAGTTTTTACAGACAGAGCAGTTTTGGAGACAGTTTTAGCGAAAGAGTTAAGGGATTATTTTTGCTTGTCAAAATAATGACTTAACATTATGAAGGGATGACATCCTAGATTTTTACTCTTGGATAAAGATTTTGGAAGCTAACCATGTAAATTTATTAGCTTTAATAACTCATATATTAGGCATACTTGAAATGTAATGAAAGAGAGAAGTGATATGTAAAAAGAAAGAAAAGATAACTTGTGATAGTTGTATATTGTGATAGAAGCAAAGGCTATTGATGTGAAGTTGTAAGCAGTACCATATTACTGTCAGAAACATTTTTGTATTACCTCTTTGGGTAGTGAGCTTAGCTGGTGATCAGGTTTTGTAATCTAACTCCTAACAGGGTTAAGGCTTCTAACAAGGCCTAAAGTCCTTTAACCAGGATAGATCTACTATATATTGTAAATTGACTACTAACAAGGTCCAATATCCCTAATAGGATACTTTTGATTAGTGATCTTTGTGGGTACCATCCCCACCGGGGTTTTCCCTTGGCCAGGGTTTCCTCGAGAACATATGATGTGTTATGAGTTCTTTCTATTTACTGCTATGTTTTTTAATCAGCTTGATAATCTTTGTATGCACTAAAGTAAGCTATTATATCCATAAGTGGGCTAAAGAAAAAGTTTTTGAAATACTGATTCAACCCCCCTCTCATTATTTCCTATTTCTAACAATTGGTATCAGAGCACAGTTACTCGAAGAAGGAACATTCAAGGAAAGCTTAGCAGCTTGAGTAAGATCTCTATGGATATGGATCAACTTCAGAAGAATCTTAAAGAAGCTCTTGAATAGATTGATATGCTTACTGATGAAAGAAACTCCTTAAGAAGAAAGTATGAAGATGCAAAGAATGCTATTGACAAATTAAAAGGTAAGATTGAAGATCTGAAATCTGAAAAGAAATTTGATATGCCTGTTGAAGATTGTGATGAATTAGAAAAAGAAAATGAGATCCTTAAGCATGAGTTGAAGATAGTAAATTTGAAGCTTAGTATGAAAGATGGAAATTTGAGATCTGATAATGAAAAATTGAAAATTGAGAATGAAGATCTGAGGTCAAGACTTGAAAAGGAAACATCCGAATCTGAAAAAGTAAAAATGCAGTATGTGGAACTGGAGAAGTATAATAAAATTGTGAAAGGTGAATTAACTCAATCTAAACAACAACTTGAAAGGCTATATTCAAAAGGTGATAAGACTGAAAAACAAATTTCTTTTGAAGAACCATTCTTTGATAGGACTGGATTTGGATATAGTATGTTTAGAACAAACCATGAAAGTAAGAAGCCAGATCTGAAGACATCTGAAAGTGTAGAGGAAATAAAGCTAGATGAGAAAACATTGGAAGATCCACCTAAAGAAGAACCACCTAGAGAGAAAGAAGAATCAAAATAGGAAGAATCATCTAAAGGTATGCAAAGAGAATTCAAAGGTAGATGTTTTGCTTGTAATACTATTGGGCACATGAAGAGAGATTGCACAGGTAAGCAATTTAAACCCTTTAATGGACATTGTTATAATTGTCATAGTTTTGGACATAGAGCTAACGAATGTAGAAGACCTGAAGTAATTTTGAATAATTATGATAGAATGATTGGGAATCTAACAATGTAGATAAGAAATCTATTGAAGAAATGAATCAAAGAAAAGTGGTAGTATGTTTTAGATGCAACAAAGTAGGACACATTGCTAGAAATTGCAGGTCACAGATTAACTAGAAAGGACAAAGATTTGGAAACAATGGAATCATTTGTCAGATATGCAACAAGTTTGGACACTCAGCAAGATTTTGCAGAATGAACAATGGAGGTTATCATCATAACCCTAACCCTAGGAACAATGCAAGAAGGAATGAAAATGCAGGAAACAAAGAGAAAGGTTGTTGTAGCAATAAAGATGAAGTAGAATTTGACAAAGGCACAAATCAAGGAGGTATAGTCAGCATTGAAAGTAGTCAGGAAGGTAATGTAACCGATCGTAAGGATGAATCTTTACCTGACCCTTCTTTAAGTACTTAAATTATGTAAGTTTCTGTAGTTTAGGACTTAGGATTAGTGTAGATTAGGAATTTGAATGAGTTAAGTTTTGCACAGTTAGATGTAAGTTTATTATGCTGTACTAATGCTATGGTTAAGTGTGCAAAATAAAATATTGTGTTTTGCGAGGTCGCAGAAAGTTTTATGGTTGCAGGTTTGCAGAATCAGCTTTTTGAGGTTTTAGCGGCAAAATGAATGAATGTGATGTCAGATCGAGTTAATGTGAATTGTTATAAGGTTGAAATCAAAGTTATTATGATTACAAAGCAATTGAAAAGTGATTTGAAAGAAGAAAAGTGAGTTGAGGATGATTTGAAGAAGCTTGGAAGCAGTTTGCAGCGACGATCATACCGAGCCCCTAGATTTGCAAAGTTGAGGTATTTCTTGATCTTTAATCAGTTGATAAGATGGATATTTCTATGGTTCATAATGTTAAGGATAAGAATAGACCAAAGATTAAGAAAGAACCAGTAGAACCAATTGAAATTGATGACAGTCTAGCATTATCATCCGTACCAGACGGAGTATTGCACATTGAGAATGTTAAGGGATATTTAGGTTGTAAGTTTGAAACTTTGGGAGATGCAGATTTTAGTGATGATTACAGGAAATTGTACAATCAAGACATGTCAATTAAACCAGCTTATGGGCACCTAGAGAACAATGAAATCATCAAATATTCCATAAAGTATGAATTCAATGATGAGGAATGTACCAAGATCATTTTAAGTAGAATCCATAATGGGAAATTTTGGATGGAGGATAGAGTTATTGATATAACTGCCAACCTAATTCATGAAGTTACTAGATTATGAAAAGTTGGAGAGATTCCACTGAATGAAAAGAACATGAGAAAGATTGTTTTAGATAACACTGGATCTAGTTATAATGGTAGAGGAATTGTGATAAGTAAGATTAAGCAAGATGATGTTAGGTACCTTTGCAAGATCCTAACAACTAAATTTTGTGGTAGTTCAAGGGAACATGACATGGCTACAGGAATGATTCATGTAGCTTATCTTATGTTTATTGAGAAGAAACTAGTAGACCTATGTGAAATCTTGAAAATTCAGCTATTTGAGAACTTAGAAAAGATTAAGAAGGCTAAGTACACTTAGTTTAGGTTTTCATCTCTGATAACCTATATGTTTTTCCTTATTTTGAGAAGATTTCCTTACATAGTTGATTGGAGTGACAATGTGAACACAATGGAAAGAATAAACTCAGTATACATGAACCACCTTTTTGATAAAGTTAATGACAGTGTGAAGCTTGTATTGAAGACTTTTCATAATATTGTCAAGAACAAGTCAAGGATTCCTCAATCCTTAGTTGAAAAACATAAAGATGACATTTTTTTATGGTTGACACTAATTTCACCTACATTGAAGCAATTGAGCCTAGAATGGAATCCATAGACCCTCTTGGCTATGAAATATCTGAAGCAGAAATAGTAGGATATGTGAAGAGATTGTTAAAGTGTGAGTTGGATGGTCATGCTAATAGGTTTGGAACCTATGAAGAGAATTTCAACTCTGGAATAATTTTGAGAGAAAAGAAGCAATCTAGTAAGAGAGTTGAATCTACTATGAAAAAAATATTAAAAGAATCAGGTATGTCAAGTCATGATTTTGACATAGCTAAGAAGACTACACAAGCCCTGAGGCAAAGTGAAAATCTTGTAATTTCACTTGAGACATCAAGTGCAAATCCTGTTGATCCTATTGTAGTAAAGGTAAAAGTTGAAGTACTTGAAAAAGATGAAGGAGATAAATCTTTTTCTCCTATTCCTAGCAAAAGAGTAAAAGTGAGTGCAACAGGACCCGGCAAGAGACAAAAAGTGGTTGTACCACCTATACCCAGAAATGTAGCAATAAGTACAGATGATGATGTAGTTTCAGTCAAGAAGAAAACTTGGAAACCAAGAATTGAAAGAGTTAATGAAGATATATTGAAGCATGGAGACTTCACTAAGTTGAATAAATTCTATGATCTATATGGATCATTTGACAGATTGAACTTTGAAAATGCAATGGTTACACACATGATTGTGGCAGATAAGAAACTTAGCACTATTCATGGTAAGATCCCAGAAGATTTGTATAATAGACTTGTGAATAGAAAATAGAGAGCACAAGAAGAGGACATAAAGATGAGAGAACATGTAATTAGACAGTTCTGTGAAGTTAAGGATGAAGATCATTTGAAGAGATTCTTGAAGTCTCTTGGAACTTTATTGAGAACTAAGAGAAGAACAATCCTTATAATGGGAGGCAAAAAGGAGGAAGTATAGAAAGAGATAGAGCAAGCAGTAATGCAAGTTCTTGCAGATATAGTTGTAAAAAAGCATGTTGAATCAGACCCTCAGCAGAAGCAATCAGAGGAACCACATGCAGAGGAAGTTGGTAGTGAAGAAGTTCCATCTTCTTCACATATCAATATTGGCAAAGAATCAATGGATATTGAAGGCACCAAAGTGACTCTAGAATCAGACGATGCAGTATTTCATGATCTAGGAAACATTGTTGACAATTTGGCTTTGGGAGAGCAAGAAAAGGTCACAGAATCAGAGAAGAATACAGAGGTAGAGGAAGCACCAACTATATTAGAATCAGTTTCAGCAGAACAGTCAGTTAAAGGAAAACAAATTTTGACAGAGGCCACTACCTCTAGTGCACCCTCTAAACCAGTTGAAGACATTAGTGCACCTGATAGTAACAAGAGGCATATTGGTTCAATGTTTGAAGACCTTGGAAAAGAAGTTGAAGATGATGATCAGCTTGAGTTCATCACATCTCTGAATAAAATTATTGGAAAGAATAAGAAGGTGAAAGACCTTGAAGGCAAAGTTAGAGTTTTGACAAAGAAACTTGAGAGTGTGATCAGCACTAAGGTATCTGAATCAGATCCACTTGAGAAAGCTCAATCACTAATGAATTCTTTTGACTCTAAATTTTCTAACTTGAAGGATATTGCTAAGATAAAAGTTCAGGAAGACTTTGAAGTAGAAATGCAACAAAATCTAAGGGTAAATATTCGAAATGATATTGGTAGTTTAGATGTATGCATAAAGAATTTGAGGAGACATTTTGAGACAGGAAAGAATTTGTACATACAATGCACTAAATCAGAAATCCTAATAGTTGAAGAGGATAAGAAGATCAGAGAAAAGTTAGATGCTATTACAGCTGACATAAACACCTTGACAAGCCCTAATGTCAAGATAAGTTCTGTAGAGAAGACCATAAGGAAATTGAAAGATGAAATCAGAATGATAGCAGAGGATCTAAGAATAGAAAGATGATCAGGGTTAAGATCTTGAGAGAGCATGTCTCAATCAAGATATCAATTGTTGAAGATCAAATTGAGCAGTGTCTTTCAGCAAAGACATCATTTCAGAAGTTTAGCTTCAATTCCTTGCAAGCTTGTCAGATAGCAACATATGGATTGAGTACTCTACTCAATGTTGTTGAATCCATCAGGATGATATGGGAGAAAGATTTTGAATCTTGGAAGTTAGAATTTGGTGATTTTGTTGCAAGCCTACCGGCTTTGCAATAACTGATAATAAGGTATAAAGTTTATGAAATTTTTGTACACCCTATCTTTGTCATTGTTGTCAAAGGGGGAGAGATAGAAGAAAATTGTATATATGTTGAGGAAGGATACTCATAGGGGGAGCTATTATATGGAGTATGATATTGTATACATATTGTATAACTTTTACTTTTGGCCAAAATTTTGTATAAGTGTTTTTGAAGTTTTGTTTGCACACTTAGCCAATTTTCCCATATGTTGCCACCAATGACAAAGGGGGAGATTGTTGGAAATTTGGCTAATGTGGATGCATAGATGTTTTCATTATGGAAACATATGATCTCTATTAAGTGTGTAGAATCTGGAATGCAAGTATGGAAAGTTGAAGAAAGAAATTGTCTAAGTATGGATACAGTGATCCTGACAGAGCACCCGATGAAGATTTAGTTGGCGACGTCCACTGGAGCAATATTTTTATTTGCATAGTTAACTAAAGCTTCTATAGACTATGAGGATACCCCATCTCAGTGTACATAAAGTTTGGAGTAGTACGGACAAAGTTATTCAAACTTTATAGAAGATAGTTTTTGCAGACAGAGCAGTTTTGGAGACAGTTTTAGCGAAAGAGTTAAGGGATTATTTTTGCTTGTCAAAATAATGACTTAACATTATGAAGGGATGACATCCTAGATTTTTACTCTTGGATAAATATTTTGGAAGTTGACCATGTAAAGTTATTAGCTTTAATAACTCATATATTAGGCATACTTGAAATGTAATGAAAGAGAGAAGTGATATGTAAAAAGAAAGAAAAGATAACTTGCGATAGTTGTATATTGTGATATTAGCAAAGGCTATTGATGCGAAGTTATAAGTAGTACCATAATACTATTAGAAACATTTTTGTATTACCTATTTGGGCAGTGAGCTCAGCTGGTGATCAGGTTTTGTAATCTAACTCCTAACAGGGTTAAGGCTTCTAACAAGGCCTAAAGTCCTTTAACCAGGATAGATCTACTATATATTGTAAATTAACTCCTAACAAGGTCCAATATCCCTAACAAGATACTTTTGATTAGTGATCTTTGTGGGTACCATCCCCACCGGGGTTTTCCCTTGGCCAGGGTTTCCTCGAGAACATATGATGTGTTATGAGTTCTTTCTATTTACTGCTATGTTTGTTAATCAGCTTGATAATCTTTGTATGCACTAAAGTAATCTATTATATCCATAAGTGCGCAAAAGAAAAAGTTTTTGAAATAATGATTCACCCCCCCCTCTCATTATTTCCTATTTCTAACAGAGTTATTGATAGAACATTTCATTTCTTACTGATAGAGTTCTCTAGCCAGCTAAGAGTGGGAGGAGGAGTTTGAAAGATATCACTCACCCCAGCGATTGAGGGATTTCCAGTATCTGGCTGATTGCCCTTTTGAGTCAATGTGTCTTCACCCAGGCTATCTAAAGTAGCTTGCTTTGACATATGAGTATCCATCAGATCAAGATCAATCACCTCCTTACCATCAATTAGCTTATCCCTTTCCTTACTTGCTTTGTTTCTAGAGATTCTTATTGCTGGTGCAGAATAAGGAGAGGCTTGTTTCACAAGGATAGCTTTAGAATTTCTTTTATTTTTAGCTTTGGACGTACCTACAAGAGAAGCATTTGTGTTAACAAAATCAACAGGCTTGGTTACTGAATCACTGTGTGTTTTCCTTCTTGTATTGTGTCTCCTTGGAGGGGGAGGTTGCTTACTCTTAACTCATTTCTCAGTTCTTTTTATCACACTGAGGGTTTTAATTATAATGCTCTCCCTCTCATCAGTACTCCAATCTATTTTAGGTAGTGGTGTACCCCTAACTCTGGCTTCAAACTAATCATCAATTACCTCTGCATTATCATCCTCATCTATAGTTGTGATATCAATCTGAATATTCAAGGTAAAAATTTGTCCTAGAGTAAACCTCAACCAAGTTCTTCTTCTTACTTCAAAATCATCAGCATAGCCCTCCCAGTAATCCTCTATTTGGGGAATGTATTGGAATTCAGAAGGTAAATTAAAATGTTGAGCAGCACATCCCCTACTATCAAAATCCTTTCTGAGTTCAAATGTTTTTAAATTAAGTTTCCTTAATTCATGCTCTAGATTTAGGGCATCTAAAGAGGTTTTACAGGTATAATACCCTAACTCAATTGGAAAACTAGACTTAGCTCTTCCCTTCCTTTCCTTGACTCCTTTATGAACATATGTCAGTTGACGAGCCACTTCTACAATAATCAAGCTATCAAAAGCATATCTGGGCAACTTGAATGTTTCCCCTTCAAAACCACCAACTCTAAGATATGTAAACCTTCTAAACTAGATGAAGAAACTACCATAAGTATTGACAAAGGTTTTAGCCTCTTCAAACATTTTTTGCTCAGTCTTTCCTTGAAGTTCATAGGTTAACCTTCCAAAGAAAAGACCATTCAATTTTGGAAATCTATCAACATGATATTCCTTCTGCAAGTGAGGGTAGTAATCATAGACCTTCATATTCAGGAGGGGCTACTCATGGAATAGACCTTTCCACTCTCTGGTAAAGGCTAGGATATAAAACAAATAGGAAGACATGTGAAAGATACTGCTAGTAGGGAAGTTTGCTAACTGATGATTGAGTTCATCGGCAATGGTTTCGGCCCATTCAATATATTTTTCCCCTCCAAGAGTGACCTGGATATAGAAATACATCCAATCATGCCAATAATATACATGATGGTTTCCTTTTATTCTATTGAGAAAAATAACTATTTTAGCTACCTCAGGCTTGAAATGATCTATGGTGAGCAGTTTTGGGAGCCTGGAACCTCCTTTTTGGGCTTTCAGCAACCAGTACTGAGCTATCTCATTCTTGTAGATGTGTCTCTTAGTGGCAAAGACTGATTGGGATGAGGGAATATTCCACCCTTCATATGGGTCTCTTTTATGAATTCCTATTGCCTTCAGGATGACATCTCTATTTATATATACCAGCGGACTCCTATCAACCTTTTTAATACACTTCTCCTCAAAACTATATCTTCTTGCACACTCAAGAACTAGCTCTCGACAAGAGGCCACTATAGGGAAAGTAGCTGCATCAGTCAAACCACTCTGAATAGATTTTTCCAGCATTGAACCTAGAATGGGTTCTTTGAATCGGCTTATAATTTCCTCTAAGGCTCTAGTTTTGATCAGGGTATCCTCACAATCAGGTAGAGAGAAAATCAAAGGAGAATTGTTTCCAAAATTTGGGACTGGGTTCTTCATTTTGGCTCACAAGCTAGGAATAAACAAGGAGACACAGTAGCCTTATAGGAGTTTGAATTTGACAAAGTAACAAGCTTTAACTGAAACAAGGAGGCCAAAAAGAGAGACTTGCTTGGTTTCTTATGCGACGCACTAAGCTCTGAGAAGAGGAAAAGATACCTTTTTCCACACTAGTCGCCTGAGATGTCTCTGCCACTATGAACAAAAATGGCTAGGCTCTTCAATTTATCATAAAATAATTCACAAATCATGGGAGATTCACAATAAATGATGAATAATGCCGCATGCAGTTCAATTAATGATCACAAGTAATTTGCACCACTTTAAACCTTGATTACTGTACTTTCCCAAGAGTGAAGTGACACCTAAGTGTCATTTCTATTAATTATGATATCCACGCCACATGTGGATCTCATAATCAACTGTCCGTTGTCCTTTATGTCAAATCACCACTTTCCACTTTCGCAAATTACAAACACATGTTGAACCTCAAATCTTGAACTATGAGAGTTCAAAGTTCAAGTTCAACAAGAGGGTAGAAGGAATACCCTTTGGTATGATTCAATTAAATAAAGAAAAAACAACTAGTGACAAGGAAAATGATAAATAAAAAGGAAAACATCTTACAAAAGGATAAAATCCGTTGAACTTTGAATCTTGAACCATGAGAGTTCAAAGTTCACAGTTCATTGGACAAGTGCGTGCTGCAAAGACAACATGTCGCTAAGCTTGCAAACAAAAAGGGACAATCATACCAAAGGATGTTATTGAACCCAAAATCTTGAACTACGAGAGTTCAAGGTTCAACTTCAACCGACAAGGTGTATATGTAAGGAACTAAAACTTTGAGTGAAACACACCTTAAAAGATTATGGGGTGATTTTGAGAAAATTAGAGCCTGAGATAATTTAGCAAAAATCTATTGGTAACAATGGCTCCAACTAGGGACGAGACCTCTTGAGGATGAAGGTTGAACCTATAGCTTTGGTTTCATAGACCAGGGAAAACTTAGAAAAGAAAGGAAAGGAAACAAACAAAAAGGACAAAACTAAAAATATCACAGCAAAAAGATATGTACAGAAAACAAGTCTAACCTGCTTAAAGTTTATACAACTTGAGGTCCTGACCATTAAAGGTCAAGGGAAGAATAGTACCATCCAAATGCTATAGTTTGAAGGAATTGCCTCCTAATGTTTTGTTGATGATGAACGGGCCCTTCCAAAGTGATTCAATTTTACTATGGGCACCTTTAGGCTCTTGTCTCTTGTCCCATAATAGCACTTGATCTCCCTCCATAAAATTTCAAGGCTTGGCCTACTGATAAAAAATCTTCTTAACTTGAGCCTGGTGTGTGGCTATTTGACTTACCATTTCTTCTCTTTCTTCTTGTATTTTATTGAGATACAAAAGTTGTTTCTCAAGGGCATCTTGGTAAACCTGGTCTTCAATTGTTTTTTGCAGCTTCACAGTAGCTAGCTTTAGTGGTAATGAAAGCTAGGCTTCAACACCATAAACCAATTCAAAGGGTGACATGCCAATTGCTCTTTTTGGAGAAGTTCGATCAGCCTAGAGTGCTTCAAATAGTTTCTTATGTCAATCCTTAGCATTGTCACATACTAGCTTCCTCATTATCCTAATCAAGTTTTTATTACTTGATTCCGCCTGTCCATTTTCCTGTGGATAATATTAGATGCATGGGATAGGTAGATGCCATGATCATAGAAAAATAATTTCAACTAATGAGAAGAGAAATTTTTAGCATTTTATGTAACCAACTTGGTAGGGACTCCAAACCTTACCAGAATGTAATTCTTTATAAACTCACACACCACCTCAGATGTGGTCTTCTTAACAAGGACTGCCTCTACCCATTTCGTGAAATAGTCCATCGTAGTGAGAATGTGGGTGTGTCTAGCACTAGAAGGAGGGTTGATTGGTCTAATGAAGTCAAGCCCCCATTGCTCAAAAGGTTCTTCTATGATCATTGGCCTCAAAGGGAGAGCTGCTAACTTGGCTTTCCACCAAACAACTTACACTTTTCACAATTTTCAACCCACTTATAAGCATCGCCAAACATTCTTGGCCAATAATAGAAATTCCTAAGAATTTTAAAAGCAATTACTATGGAAGAGAAGTGACCACCACATGCCTCATTATGAAACTTCCTGAGTAATTTTTCTTCTTGTTCTTTGTCAACACACATCAAGAAAGCTCCATCCAAACCCTTTTTATATAGTATGTCATCAACAATAACATACTTCACGGCCTTTAACCTCAAATTTCTTCTTTCTTTTCAGTTTAGATGAGGGGGAAAGTCTATGTAAGTAAGGTAAAATGCCACATCTAAAAACTAGGTATCACGCAGACTAACAAAAAGAACTGAGGGCATACTGCTATCAGGATCCTATTCAGACATAAGTTTACATAATCCTTGACCCTGAACCAACTTGGTAGGATGAATTTCTAGGTTAAATTATTGAATCCTATAGATCCATGTTGCTCAATTGTTCATCCCTATCTCTTGTTGAGTTAGGATGTCTTTGACAGCAGAGGTAGGGACAAAAACAATTGAGTGAGAGTGTAGAATGTAGAGCCTGAAAGCCTTTACTGCTTTTACCACCACATATTCTTGCTTCTCGACCAATGGATAGTTTAACGCATGCTTTTTGAGAGGAATACTCATGAAAGCAATAGGCACTTCTTCATCTTTGTCATTCATCTACAATAATAATCTAGACACTGTATGGTCTGAGGCATAACAGTGTATTATGAAGTCCTTCTTGTAATCTGGATTTATTAAAGTGGGAGAATCTGCTATAGCTTTCTTGATGTCATCAAATGCTTTGACAACCTCTATGCTCCATTTAAATGGGTTCTTCTCACTCAAGAGGCTTACCATATGCTTAGTTGTTTCAGCAAAGTCAGGAATGAACCTTCTAAGGAAATTGGTTTGCCCAAAGAAAGAATTAACACCAGTCCTATTCGAAGGTAAACCAAGTTGCTGGATTGATTTAACTCTTTCTGGATCAATCTTGATCCCTTATTTTGACATGATGTGGCCCAACAATTTACCCTCTGTGACTATGAAGACAAAAAATTTAAGATTTAATGAAATGCCATGTTCCTTGCATCTCTATAGAACTGATCTTAAATCCCTTAGATGATTTCTACACCTCTTGGAAAACACAGTCAGATCATCAAGATAAACAACTATTACCTTATTAAGCAGATGGCTAAAATAAGAATTCATTACACGTTGGAACGTGGCACCTGCATTTATCAAGCCAAAAGGCATTCTGTTATAAGCATATGTGCCCCACAGGGTGATAAAAGATGTTTTATGCTGATCCTAATCAGCCACCTTGATCTGGTTGTAACTAGAGAAACCATCTAGCATTGACATCATCTCTAAACCTACCACAGTTTGTAGAATATGGTCCATGATAGGGAGTCCATAGTTATCCTTTAGGCTACGCTGATTCAAGTTCCTGAAATCTACGCAGATTCTTATCTCACCATTTTTCTTCCTAACATGAACTATATTCGCAATCTGGGTAGAATGATGAATAGGATAAATGATATGGGCCTATAGCATTTTTTCTACCTCTTTATGAATTGCCTCAAACACTTTTGGGTTGTAGTTTCTTATTTTTTGCCTAAAAGGTGAAGTACCCGGCTTGAGAGGAATCTGATGCTGGAATTTTCCTCCTTTGAAGTTTTTTAAATCATGGTAGGACCAAGAAAAGGTATCCCGATATTCCTTCAACAAATTGACAAATCTTCACTTCTCATCTAAAGTGCAACATTTGCCCAGATTTATACATCTAGGTTCTTCTTCCTCTCTTATGTTTACCTTCTCATAGTCACCTTAATTTGTGTCTTCTTGAGGTGGAGGAGGTGATTTCAAAGCATCACATCTGTCAAATTGGCTTTCAAGAGAGACAAACCCTTTAGGAATATGATTCCTTTTTAATTGAAAGATGCCTTCATCTGTTACACTATCTGGACAAAACTCATCACAAGTTGATGAAGATCCTTCAAAGATGGTTGTACTAAAAACTTTCGCCAACTGTAAGAATTTATCAATTTGTTTATCATCTTGAAAGACCTGCCAATGCTCAACATTATCTGGAACTTTTGGCCTATACACCATTTCAATTTTGTAGGAACTTTTCTTAAAATTTGAATGTGGCAACAACAGGGAAGAAGAAACTGCTAGGGAATCAACTCTGCTATTTAATTCTCTGGGAATAGCTTCTATGGAGAAAGCTTTGTGCTCTTCAATTTCATCCCAAACATGATTTCTATAGTGTTTGATTCTTTCATTTTTTGTTGAATACATCCCTCTTACTTGTCTCACAACAAGTTTGGCATCTCCTCTAGCTCTGAGCATCTTAATACTCATTTTCTTTGCTTCTTCAATATCGAGAAAAAGAGACTCATATTCGGAAGTGTTGTTCATGTTATCAAATTCCAACTTAAAAGCCCATGGGAAAAGGTCTCCTTTTGGTGATATCAATACAACCCCTGCTCCAGAACCAATAGAGGTACAACTGCCATCAAACTAAAAAGTCCAAAGGCCATCATACTTATCAGTTTTTACTTCCTCATTCATGTCTGGTGTGGATGAGATCATATAATTTCCAAACTCAGATTCCCAGTAAAGTATCTGAGATTTAGGATCTTCAGATGGGAATACCGTGTATTTTGATTTTCCCTCTGGTTGTAAGACAACCCTTTTATCTCCAACTAGAATAATTTATTGAGACCAGTCAAGCTTGATCTCTCCTCCAAGATCTCGATAGAAAGTCCTACTTAAAAGCATACCATAGCTAGCTGGAATATCAACTACAAGTATAGTTAGTTTAATATTTTTACTGGGGTATGCTGCAAGGACTACTTGGGCATCCTTTATTTGTCCAACTAAGGGGACTTTCTTTGCATCTAGGGCATAGCATTGACTAAAGGTCGCAATGAGGGGAAGATCTAGAGCTTTGGCTACTGAAGCAGGGATGATATTATCATATGCCCCTAAGTCTATGACGCAATTGTTCAACTTAAAGCCATGAATAAACAAGGACAAATAAAAAGGCTCTAGTTTTAATCCTATAGGGGGACTCTTTTCTTGTGGACTCTTATCTTTGGTAGCTTGGGTTTCTACAGTAGCTTGTTTTGAGAAAGCAGCATTAGTAGTTTTATCTATAGGAGGTTGACCCTATTTAACATGTTTGACAAGTCTTTCCAACTCTTTTGGATTCATTCTAAGATATTCAGTAGGGGGAACTTGAATCTTAGAACTTTCATAGAAATCAACGATATCAAAAGAAGTACCAAAATTGTTTTTCTTCAATGATTCATCTTCCTTAGAAAAAGAGCTTTTAAAGGTTGATGATTTTTGCGAAAAGTCTTTACCTTTGTCCCACCATTGTGATGTTGATGGTGTGTCATTGGCTTGAGAATTGTGGTAAATTTTGGTTAGCACGGTACATTCAGGGTCCTATAAAGTTGCCAAAATACTTCCTCCTCGCTTAGAGTCAAACTCGTATTCTATGTAATAATTTTTGGAGCCGCTAGGTAATTGAGGACTCGCTGCATCACCAGGTGATTCTTCTTTCAATTCTCAGTTCACATGCATCTACATTGATCAGATCATTTCTGGATGGGAGGTACCATCATGATCATCTGTAAGATGAAAGGTACACATATTAGCTCTTCTAGGAGGAGCTTCCAGTAAATTCTTATCAGATGGGGGATAATTTTGAGGTCTGTGACTAGGTCCAGCTTGTTCAAGCATTCCTCTGGGAATATATCGATACAAAGGAGGATTGGTGTTGCTTTTAGGAAGTTTCCTCTTGAGGGTAATCACATCATTAACTAATCTTTGCAGCATAGGATCAAAAGAGGATGCATTTTTTGCATTGGGTACTTGAACATCTTTCCTCCATTTCCCGATGGTGATCAAATCATCTTCTAGCTCAGTGGCTTAGCTCTGAGCAGTTGCCAAGTCTACAAGCCTATTTCTTCTAAGATGAAAATCGATGTCCAAGGGCATAGAGTTTATAAAGAAACATTGATGGTTTTCAAGGGTGGGCCTTTTCCCAGTAGGAATCTTATGGATGAATTTTTTATACTGGGATACATAATCTCTCATAGGCTTATGGATCTCCTTTTTCATCTGTGTAAGTTGCGCTAACAGAGAATGCTCATCGTCTACACTTTTGAAACAGGCTTCAAATGTGGTTTTCATGGAATTCCAATCAGTTATGGATCTCATAGGAAGATGCCCAAACCACTCTGTTTCTCCTTCTGTGAGGGTTTGAACAAAAATTCCAACTGCTACATCTTCAGTTTGCACTCCTAAAATGCCAGTAGCTACATTAAAAGAATTGAAATGTTCTTCTACAGCTACTTTGCCATCCTCGAGGAACTTTGGAAGCACGTCTTTGGCTCTTTTAGGAAGAGCATGATGAGCGGCTAAAGCTAAAGGGCCTACTGCATTACCCCATGGTTGAGCCATGATAACTGTTGGAAAGATAGTTAAGAGAGGAGGGGCTTGAATTCCTGATAAATTTAAGGCTTGCCAATCACAGGTCTTAGCAGATGAACTAAAATATTTTTTAAGAGGAGAAGAAGGTCTTCTTTGAGCCTTTTTCTTAGAAGAGCAGACTCTTGTGGTTTCAAGATTTCTTAATTCTTCAAAAATACTATCAAAAATACCCACCTCTCATTGAGACTTGGTGTAAGGTCTAGACTCCAGCTTGGCAATTCTATGGTCTTTGAATTTCTCTATCAACTATTGCAGCTTCCTAAGCTACAGGGAGACCCCTCAACCATTCATCGATTTCTTCCTCTTCCTCTAACACCAATTGAACTTGATGATAATGTTCATTACTTGTTCTTACTTTCCAAGCCAAGTTATTTAGATCTGCAATAATATCCTCTTAAGTGTCATGAAAATGCAGACCAGGTTGTAAGACTGGTGGAACTTTAGCTTGACCAGGTATTATATTAGCTGGTAATACCATGATTACACATTAAACCAAGCAAAGACATTGATTTACTAGTTTAGCTCCCCAGTAGAGTCGCCAAAAACAAACACACTGATTTAGTAGTTTAGCTCTCCAGCTGAGTCGCCAAAAACTATTAGTAAATGAATTTGTCTCTTTTTCAAATTTATTTCTACACTCTATAACCCACCAAGAAACATTAACTCTTTACTAACAACTCGATCAAACATGAAATATTTAACCCTCTAAATTATGGTACAGCTCCCAGTAAAATTTTCAATGAATTTTTTATGAAAAAGAAAAATGCATTTCTGCAATCATTAAACTTTTGACCAGAAAGTTGATAAGGCATAAATAGTAACTTTCATCAATATGACATAATTACTGGCAATTGGAAGCAATTAATAGATCTGAAGCTCACAGACTTTAATAAGCAAACACTACACTAATCTAAGGCACAACTTTAACTAGAATTCAAAGAAAAATAGACATTCAACCAAGAAATTCTGCTCAATTTAAGATATCCCAACAGAGATCCACCCATAAATATAAACCAATAGATTTATATCAATAAGTTTTTTTTCATTCACTGATTCAGAAAACCTTATCCAAGTCTTTCTACAAAATAACCAAACTTAAACTATTCTATTACTAAGCAAATAAACTACTAACATCCCTTTCAAAAAAAAATTCCCTAGCTTTTATAGCCATCGGTTACAATTTATCAAAAATTAATAAATTTTTGAAACTCCCAGAGTTTCAGCTCAGAACTACTTAAGATAACCAAAACATGCTAAAAATAGAAAATACTGGAAAACTGAAAAACAAAGACCCAAAATAAGCGGAGCATGATCACTAGTCGTGGCTGAGCTGGATGCCTTAGGTTCAGTTTTGAGAAGTCCCAGATGCACGTGCCTACCTCCACTCTTCATGAGCAAGTGATGTGCTGATGACTGTGGCGTGATATGGTAGGCTAATGAGAGTGATTCTCTTTTCGAGAACTTTCTTATCTTTACATGTCTGACTCAACCTTGATCTATGAGACTCCAGGTGATCTACACAAATGACCAACATAGCCTCAGTATTAGCTACAAAAGTGAGATCTTCAGTTGTGAGCTCCTTACTATCTCTAATTGCTGCTATACCTGCTTCAAATTCCTGAGTCATTTTTTCTGCCTTTTTAATATCCTCAGTTCCCCCATCCATTAGAATGATATTCAGGAACTTAAGATCCTTTTGCATTGTATCTATTAGACCTTTAAGATCATTTATCAGGTAGTTCGCCCCTTCACATCCATCTTTAATGATTGAATTCAGCCTTTCAATTCTCTTCACAAAGACATAAAGGACTTCCTCATTCAGGCCAGGAACTAGTTTTTCCATAAGGAATTTAGGCACTCCATAATGGTCCATCTCTGTCAGCTGATCAGCTATACCTATCCATTTCTTCCTCTCCTTTCTCCATTTAGTTAGTTCAATTAACATCTCTGAGATGGTTTTAGTCATGACCTCATGAGTTTCAATCAATTGAGTAAAATAATCATCTCCTCGTTGGATTATCCCTGCAACCCACTTATTAAAAACATCCACTACTAGTTTATTCCTTTGAATTTGGTCTAGGGTTTTGTGAACTTCTAGTGAATGAGGATCAAATGTATGAGGAAATTGGGTCAATGGAAGCGGACTAGGCTCTTGAACTGCCTGGATGAATTCTGGTAGACTCTGTATGGTAGCCTTCAACTCCTTGTCTCTTTCATCTTTGAAAGTCCTATACAATATTTTGCGTGTGGAAGATTCAAGATGCTTTGCATCTATTGCCCTGCTTGCAACTCCCAAGTCTATCTTCTCAATAATAAAGTCTTCCGCAGAGGCTTCAGAAACATTTTTATCAAACTTTTGTAATGCGCGTTCTGTTGTCCATCACCTAGTTTTTTTGTCAATATCTATCATTGACTCCATCCTGATTCTTTTAGGTTTGACAGTAGCTTCCAAGCATTTACTTACCATGTCTTCAACCGGTAGAGTTATTGGTAGAACATTTCATTTCTTACTGATAGATTTCTCTAGCCAGCTAAGAGTGGGAGGAGGAGTTTGAAAGATATCACTAACCCAATCTATTGAGGGATTTCCAGAATTTGGCTGATTGCCCTTTTGAGTCAATGTGTCTTCACCCAGGCTATCTAGACCAACTTGCTCTAACATATAAGTATCCATCAGATTAAGATCAATCACCTCCTTGTCATCAATCAGCTTATCACTTTCCTTAATTGCTTTGTTTCTGGAGATTCTTATCACTGGTGCAGAATAAGGAGAGGATTGTTTCACAGGGACAACTTTAGAATTTCTTTTATTTTTAGCTTTGGACGTACCTGCAAGAGAAGCATTTGTGTTACCAAAATTAGCAGGCTTGGTTACTAAATCACTATGTGTTTTCCTTCTTGTATTGTGTCTCCTTGGAGGGGGAGGTTTCTTGCTCTTGACCCATTTCTTAGTTCTTTTTATCACACTAAGGGTTTTAATTATAATGCTCTCCCTCTCATCAATACTCTAGTCTATTTCAGGTAGTGGTGTACCCCTAACTCTGGCTTCAAAGTGATCATCAATTACCTCTGCATTATCATCCTCATCTGCAGCTGCGATATCAATCTGAATATTCAAGGTAACAATCTGTCCTAGAGTAAACCTCAACCAAGTTCTTCTTCTTACTTCAAAATCATCTGCACAACCCTCCCAGTAATCCTCTATTTGGGGAATGTTTTATAATTTGGAAGGTAAATTCAAATGTTGAGGAGCATATCCCCTACTATCAAAATCCTTTCTGAGTTCAAATGTTTTTAAATTAAGTTTCCTTAATTCATGCTCTAGATTTAGGTCATCTGAAGAGGTTTTACAGGTATAATACCCTAACTCAACTAGAAAACTAGACTTATCTATTCCCTTCCTTTCCTTGACTCCTTTATGAGCATATGCCAGTTGACGGGCCACTTCTACAATAATCAAGCTATTGAAATCATATCTGGGTAACTTGAATGGTTCCCCTTCAAAACCGCCAACTCTAAGATATGTAAACCTTCTGAACTGGATGAATAAACTGCCATAAGTATTGACAAAGGTTTTAGCCTCTTCAGACATTCTTTTCTCAATCTTTCCTTGAAGTTTACAGGTTAACCTTCCAAAGAAAACACCATTCAATTTTGGAAAACTATCAACATGATATTCCTTCTGCAGGTGAGGGTAGTAATCATAGACCTTCATATTCAAGAGGGGCTTCTCATCAAATAGACCTTTCCACTCTCTGGTAAAGGCCAGGATATAAAACAAATAGGAAGACATGCGAAAGCTACTGCCAGAAGGGAAGTTTGCTAACGGATGACTGAGTTCATCAGTAATGGTTTCGGCCCAATCAATATATTTTTCCCCTCCAAGAGTGACCTGGATATAGAAATACATCCTGTCATGCCAATAATATTTATGTTAGTTTCCTTTTATTCTATTGAGAAAAATAACCAATTCAGCTACCTTAGGCTTGAAATGATCTATGATGAGCAGTTTTGGGAGCTTGGAACCTCCTTTTTGGGCTTTCAGCAACTAGTACTGAGCTATCACATTCTTGTAGATTTGTCTCTTAGTGGCGAATACTGATTGGGATGATGGAATATTCCACCCTTCATATGGGTCTCTTTTAGGAATTCCTATTGCCTTCAAGATGACATCTCTATTTATATATACCAGCGGACTCCTGTCAACCTTTTTAATACACTTCTCCTCAAAACTATATCTTCTTGCACACTCAAGAACTATCTCTCAACAGGGGGCCACTTTAGGGAAAGCATCTGCATCAGTGAAACCACTCTGAATAGCTTTTTCCAACATTGAACCTAGAATGGGTTCTTTGACTCAGCTTATAATTTCCTCTAAGGCTCTAGTTTTGATCAAGGTATCCTCACAATCGGGTAGAGAGAAAATAAAAGGAGAAGTGTTTACAAAATTTGGGACTGGGTTCTTCATTTTGGCTCACAAACTAGGAATAAACAAGGAGACACAGTAGCCTTATAGGAGTTTGAATTTACAAAGTAATAAGCTTTAACTGAAACAAGGAGGCCAAAAAGAGAGACTCGCCTAGTTTCTTATGTGATGCACTAAGCTCTGAGAGGAGGAAAAGATACCTTCTTCCACGCTGGTCACCTAAGATGTTTCTTCCACTATGAACAAAAATGGCTAGGCTCTTCAATTTATCATAAAATAGTTCACAAATCATGGGAGATTCACAATAAATGGTGAATAATGCCGCATGAGGTTCAGTTAATGATCACAAGTAATTCACACCACTTTAAACCTTGATTACTGTACTTTTCCAAGAGTGAAGTGACACTTAAGTGTCATTTCTATTAATTATGATATCCACGCCATGCATGCAAATCTCATAATCAACTGCCAGCTATCCTTTATGTCAAATCACCACTTTCCACTTTCACAAATTACAAACACATGTTGAACCTCAAATCTTGAACTACAAGAGTTCAAAGTTCAAGTTCAACAAGAGGGCAGATGGACTACCCTTTGGTATGATTCAATTAAATAAAGAAAAAACAACTAGCAACAAGGAAAATGATAAAAAAAAATGAAAACATCTTGCAAAAGGATAACATCCATTGAACTTTGAATCTTGAACCACGAGAGTTCAAAGTTCACAGTTCATTGGACAAGTGCGCACTACAAAGACAACATGTCGCTAAGCTTGCAAACAAAAAGGGACAATGATACCAAAGGATGTTATTGAACCCCAAATCTTGAACTACGAGAGTTCAAGGTTCAAGTTCAACTGACAAGGTGTATATGTAAGGAACTGAAAGTTTGAGTGAAACACACCTTAAAAGATTATGGGGTGATTTTGAGAAAATTAGAGCTTGAGATAATTTAGCAAAAATCTATTGGTAACACAATGGTAAAATAAGGGCTAGACTACTCTCTATCCAAACAGTGTTAACACCTCATCTTGAGGCTATGCAAAGGGAGTTATTCACGACAAAGGAGCTAGTTTACAAAGACCCTCATCTTTCTATTGCCGAGAGCCTAGTCGAGCTAGCTGTCGAGCTAGAAGTGGAGTTCAAGGTTTTGAAGTCTTTAAGGTCCAGTTGGGACAACACATTAGGCATGGTCATGCAGCTTCACAAACCATTCTTGGACAAATATTTCAAGACCCCCACACCCCAGCAACTTCAAGAACTTCAAGTGACAAAAACAAGGGGGAAATAGATATAACATGACATGGCAATATGACATGACAAAATCATAAGGGTAAATAACATGCAATAGATATGAATATCAGATATATATTAGATATCAGGATGCAGAAGGTAGACAGTGGACAAATGGTATGACATACTAGTTTTGCAAATGTATATATATTTGTATGTCAAATAAGGAAGGCTTATGTATATATGTAATTTTTTTTTTGAAGATCGAGTTAAGTTTTAGGAGGAGTATTCTATAGGAAGTTTTTGTTAGTACAAAGTACTCTTTTAAATGTAATGAAAATGTCATGACAAAGTGTTTTTGCCACTAATGTCAAAGGGGGAGATTGTTGATCCCTAAGTTTTATTGTCTATTAGTGTCTTACACTTAGTCATTTTCTAGGAAATATTGGTCGGTCATCACTGCGATCGAGTCATCATGTATAGGCCAAGTCATATGTATTGTACATTTATCAAGCAATAGTTACTACCGAGTAAGGTAGTGGTCATTGAGTACTTTAGTGTTAGCCAAGTCATCTTATTCTGAGTTATGTAAAGATGTCAGTGCCGAGGACTAGGGTATAAAGAATAGTGAATGCCGAGTGCTAGAGATATCAAATGCCGAGAAAGCCAAATTTAACATATGTGTTTGTTATGACACAAACACTTAGGTAAACCATTTTGGCCGACATGAATATTACATTTATTATATGTTAAGGAAATCATAGAGGTGATTATGCTTTAGTATTGTAATCATTAATCCCTATGTAATTCATGGAACCAATCAAAATTAGGGAAAGGTTAAGCGGAAAAAGTAGATAATCCAGATCATAGATCTTAAATCTTGGAGATGATTAATTGTTTATATAAGATGAGATTTGAACCCTAAAATGTATTATGAGAGGATAAGAGTATGAAGGAGTTCTCATACTTGCAGAGCAGAAAAGTGCTTTGATTATTAGAATCAGAGTTCAGTGACCGAGCAGAATAGAGTAGAGAAGTGAAGGACATGATAGAGATATATTTGATAGGGGATATCAAATCTATAGTATAAGGAGAAGATTTGTAATCAGCATCATAGTGAAAATTGAAGGACCAGGTACTGAGACATTCTAATAGGTGAATCAAAGTAAATCTCTTAACAAAGTGGTTTTGACAGACCTTAGTAAATCTCTTAATCGAGTGCTTACTTAGTTGTAAGTTTTGAATCCTTTTGCAGGGTAGATTGAATAAGTCTTAAAGCTCTTAATAGGGAAGACCCCTCATAGGTTAGATCATATTTTGTGATCAAACTTGTAGCCCTAACAAGTAAACTTTAATACTGCAGTAGTGAAGATTTGTGGACCTATCATCCCCACCCTAGTTTTACCTTTCAAGGGTTTCTGGGTAACCAAAATAATTGTGTTATGTTTTATTTTCATGAATGATGATTAGGATATTAGATCTATTACAGTGTTAAGTTTGATTCTTATTCTATGCAAGTTTGTTTATGTCAAAATGTATAAATTGGTTGCTATCTGATTCACCCCCCCCCTCCCCTCTCAGTATCACACTTTCCCAATAGATTTCCAATAGGGTTTATCGTTATTGTTGTTAGATGAATTAGAGGGATAATGTTTAATGGACCCTTTCATCAAAATTCCATCTTCGATAGATTTTACCTTCTCAATGAGTCTCTCAAACGAGTCTAGAGCAACCATTTTTATTTGGAACAACATTTTTGTGACCAGATTCTTAGTGAAGATATTGATGAGATGTGAATTTTGAATTTTCCAAGGCATACAATTTACAAGGTGTCACCACCTTTGAAGAAAGCTAGCAAAGGTTTTGTGTTGCATAAGTCACTAAGTGACACTTGATGTTCAATTTTGTAAGAGTATTGGACAACAAATTTCTCAGCAAGATCAAGGAATGTTGATATGGGGCTGGGAACAAGATTCATTAGCCACTCAAGGGAACACCTGCCAACACTCGTAGTAAAGAGTCTTTTGAGGAAATTATCATTGTGGGTGACTTCTTGAGTTAATACATAAAATTGTTTGAGATGTTGTACAGAGCATGATTCCCCTTGTATTTATCAAATTATGAATCTCAAAGTGGTGGGGAATGGTTGGATATTGATTGATTTATCAAATGGATAAGGACATATCTCTTCAAAAGAGAATTCCTTCTTCCCACCTTTTTGCATAGTTGTTACCACGCTTTTAAGCTCGTTGATATGTTGGACCCACTCAGGAGGATTAATGTTGATGATTGTATGACTTTGATTTGTTCCTCCTCCAAATGATGTGTTATGTCCTCCTAGAGGTGGAGGATTCATGTTGTGTATGTCGAGAGGAAGGTTGGTGTTGTTTGTATGTGAATAATTTTGATTCTTCAAGACCCCAATAGGTTTTGAGAAATTGAAGTGGAGCATTTCCCTAATGATCCTAGTGGATGTTTAGGTCTGTGACACCTATTTGATTCATTATTGTTCGCTCCATTATTTATGTTATCATTTGAGTTGGACATGTTTAGGAGTTGTCATATTTTTTCAAGCATATTATTGGAAGGTTTATTTGTATTATTAGATGTTGAAGGCATAGCAGGAATGACCTTTCCTTTGTTGGTTCGAATTAGATTTTTCCCAAGCAAGATATCATCGAAATTATCAGGGAGCATGATACCCCTTTGAATAAGATTCGGGAATATATTAGAGTTGTTTCTTGAATTAGATCTTCCACTAAGATCATATTGTTAGGATCATCAAAGAATTATTTGGCTTGTGGATTTACATTGACACTTTCAGGTATGACTGTGTCAGATTCCATATGTGGTTCCTTGTCTTCATTAAAGTCTTCTTGAGAAACAATTTCTTGATCATTATCCATGGTGATAGATTTGTGTCTTATCTTAGCTTGAGATCAAGTAAGTACCATGCAAGGGTGACCTTGGATTGGTGTTAGTCCAAGTTTGGCACATGTTCCTCTTTCTCTATTTGATTTGGTCTTGTGTTAGTTGGGTCACCCTATTTCCATTGTTATTTTGTTTTACCCTATAGCCCAACTATTTATAAAAGCCATTAGTTTTTTGGGTCACGACTTGATTTTGAGCAGTGTAAGTTCTTGCTAACAAGTTTCCTCAAAACACCCTTGAACACCTTTGAACAAGTTTGAACTCTTTTCAAACCCATTCAAGGTTATTCAAGTCAGATTCATTGCTTTTGGAAAATATGACAGGTTTATGAAGATAATGAAGATGATCAACCAGTCGACAAGTCATGAGGAATGCTGACACATTAATCATAGATTTATGACACATCATTACAGTTGGAATACCAAATGGTAAACTTTGGAGGTCAAATTTTCTTCCATATAGCCTTTCTCGACTATCAATTCCATTGTTTGTGCGCCTATGCATTGTTTTGAATTTTCCATGGAGATAATGATTTCCTTGGAGCTTTTGTATTCAATGATTTTCCTTTGGAGGAAATTCTTTCCTTGGGATAATTATCTTTGGTAGATTTCCTTGTGAACAATGCTTTACTTGGTTATCCTTGGATAGGTTGAACTGGCATAACATAGCTTGCTAGACTATTTGACTTACGTTGTTACATTTTAAAGGTAGAGTTGACTAGCATAACACAACTTGCTAGACCATCAATTCACCTTTATGTTGAGGGTAAGTGCACAAAGATGGGGGACCAAAAAGGGGGTATAAGTTGCCACTTTTTTCTTGAAATCAGCAAACTCTGAACTTCAACAAGAAATTGAAGATAGTTAGACTCAAAATTTTGAGATGTGACAAAAACAAGAGTTGTAATACTCTGAATCTAGTTCCTAAACTACTAACTTATTTTGAAAATGGTGTAGATTAAGGCCCTCAAAAAGGGGGAGCACAAAAAGTGGTCCTATTTTTTGTCCAAAAACATAACATAGCGTCTGGTGTGCTCC